>JARQZK010001510.1:60000-282500 GCA_030704885.1 Cynegetis impunctata | reverse complement strand
GTTCGCTGTCTGTTTTACATAGAAAACCACTTGTTGAGATTATTCAGACAAAAAAAAGGAATTTACTGCGAACAATTAATAAAATAGTAGCTGTCAAAAGTGAGCCGATGCATGTTGGGAAAGAAGAAGAGGGCCTCGCGACATGTACCTTGACCACATCAAATTAAGGTCTTTCCCCGCCCCTGTCACTAGGTGAATATAGAAGGGTGATATCCATTTGACGTAGGACCCCATTCAACGGAATATCTATAACCATTAGCCAGGTTCTCATATGGAGGGTCTCGATCTCTTGGATTGTCACTGGACGTGTCTTGTGTGTGGGTCAAGAGATACAGAGGGAAAATATTAAATCAGACAGTATCAAAGTTATTTACGTTATAAAGAGACACAGAAATTGTACAATTCTTATACAACTTTTTCAGTTGAATTATTGGGCAACTTGGACTTGTTTGGAATTAACCTATATATGAATACCTGGATTTATTTTTGTAGCACACTAAACTATCATATTTACATGTATCAAATGATTCCTTTATAAGATTTGGTGTTCAAATTCACCAATGTGGAAAATCCTTGCTCAGAGTTGAGAATGTGGCAAACAGCATCAAAATTTTCAACGCTGCTCTGGACATTTGTGGGATTTCCTTTACACAACAGTTAATTTCAATGTCTGATCACTTGTCAGTTATTTGAAACATTGACGTTTATATATATATATATATATATATATATATATATATATATATATATATATATATATATATATATATATATATATATATATATATATATATATATATTAGTTATTTATGTACCAAGTGCGTTATATAGATCCTTATGCCCTGAGGGAAACATTCGGCCCGAGGGCCTCTGGCCCGAGGCATGAATGTTGCCCGATGGGCATAAGGATCTAGTAACGCACGCGGTGCATACAAGATTTTATTTTTCACGAAAAAATTATTATATTATGATGAAAAAGCGATTTTAAAATCGTTTCATTGCTCCTATCTATGTTCCTTCTCATAGTAGGCATGTCATTTGTTGATATTTTGATGTTTGTGAATATTTTTATTTTTCACTTGTATATAATATGTTTATTTCATCTTGGATACGGTTGCTATAAACACACTCATTATGCCCTAGGCCATTATGCCCGCATTTGCGGGCATAATGAATTCAAAATGCCCGCTTATTGTACTAGGAGAAATGAAGCAAATTTCATTGATTAAATACCTCATAATCCTTGTCGTATACGACTCTGGATTTCTCCGGCAATTAATTATTCACAGCTTTGGCTGCATTTTCTATGATATTCTTGGGTAAATTCATTTTCATTTCCATTATTTCTATAAGACTACACAAAGAAAGCAGCATGACATTCACTGAATATGATGACAAAAATATTCACAAACGTCAAAATATCAACAAATGACATGCCTACTATGGGAAGGAAAATGGATAGGAGCCATGAAACGATTTTAAAATTGCTTTTTCATCATAATATAATAATTTTTTCGTGAAAAATAAAATCTTGTATGCACCGCGTGCGTTACTAGATCCTTATGCCCATCGGGCAACATTCATCCCTCGGGCCAGAGGCCCTCGGGCCGAATGTTTCCCTTAGGGCATAAGGATCTATATAACGCACTTGGTACATAAATAACTATTGTCATCATATTCAGTGAATGTCATGCTGCTTTCTCTGTGTAGTCTTATAGAAATAATGGAAATGAAAATGAATTTACCCAAGAATATCATAGAAAATGCAGCCAAAGCTGCGAATAATTCATTGCCGGAGAAATCCAGTGTCGTATACGACAAGGATTATGAAGTATTTAATCAATGAAATTTGCTTCATTTCTCCTAGTACAATAAGCAGGCGTTTTGAATCCATTATGCCCGCAAATGCGGGCATAATGGCCTAGGGCATAATGAGTGTGTTTATAGCAACCGTATCCAAGGTGAAATAAACATATTATATACAAGTGAAAAATAAATATATATATATATATATATATTCATATATATATATATATATATATATATATATATATATATATATATATATATATATATATATATATATATATATATATATATATATATATATATGTATATATATATATATATATATATATATATATATATATATATATATAAATATATATATATATATATATATATTTCAGCGACATTGCTCACCAAAAATTAACAGCAATTTATTATTCATCTCAAAAAATACAAAATAAAGCTAATGCAAATAAACACAAAATAAACTTAATGCAAAGTATTACATACTGTTGAAAATCACCCCACTGGTGATACCTTTCACTGTATTGTTTCTAAGACTATGCACCTAAGTGATTTAACACTTGTTTTGTGCAGAATTTATATATCACAATTTAACAAGTTTGATAATATCTTATTGTCTTTCCTATACTATATGTAACAATTTCACAATCATAAACATAAACACAACGAAAAGAAAATCAATCAATCAGTTTCATGAACGAATTATAGTTATCATTTATGAACATCTTAAATTGCATCGAAAATTTTTTGTAATTTTTAATATTTCTAATACTTCAAGGCAACAAGTTGTGGGCCTTTGGGGTCAGATGACAAGCAAATCGTGCATGTATACCCTTATTAGAGTTAGATACTCTCAGCAATCTGCTTGTCGTACTACGAGTCACAAAATTGTGTGAAATATGATTCTTCAAATGTTTTTTTTTATGTATAAATATTATCAATGTATGAAAGTACACCGATATTATGTTGCACATATCCCTCCCATAAAGTAGTTTGGTTGGATATCGTCTACCTCTCTTGTAAATAATTTTCAATATATAATTTTGAATAGTAGACAAGTTCTTCAATGAATTTTCATATACCCCCAAACCAATATTCCATATCTTAAAATTGATTCCACTAGGGATTTATGTACCAAAATTAATATACTCCTACTCAAGATATCCCTCAACTGATAAAATTTGTTAATTAGTTTTCTAATTTGCTTTGTTAAATATATAATATGTTGGTTCCATCGATGATAATTACTAAATATTTAGTATTTTCAACTTCTTTTATTTCTCGAATGTTTCCTCTCCAAAATTTCAACATTAATGCTGTGAAACTTAGGTCTGTTTATATCTGTGATGGTAAATGCCATAAAATTGGTCTTATCTGCATTTAGAGACAGCTGACACCCATCCAGCAACATTTTTATGACATATATACCTTCTTGAACGCTATCGTTAGTAACTTCCCAATAATCTCCACTAAATATAGCAACAGTGTCATCAGCATACGACACAACCTTGCCATCCACACCAAGTGTTAAGAGAGAATTTATATGAATGATGAAGAGTATAGCTCCCAGAACTGTCCCCTGAGGTACACTCACTCTCACCAGTTTCGATTACATTTTTATGGACTTTTACATGTTGTGAGCGGTCATTTAAATAAATAATCCTCAGAAACATCCAACACAATACCACGAATACGAAATTTTGGAAATGTCACGCATTTCGTTGTCAAAAATTGTCAAATTTCAATATATTATAGTTTTCGCTTGCTAAAGTCTGCTCTTGATAAGAATTCGAAGACAAATACTATTTTTCTGTTAAATTTTTTTAAATTGATATAGTTCCTAGAAACCCTAAAAATGAATCCAACTAAGACAAAAGTCATTACAGCGAACTAGTAGGCAACAGGATATTATAGTGAATAACACCATACCTCATGGGTTCGTAAGCTAGTACATCACCTAACAGATTATAGTATACGAAACTGCATATATGGACAATCACAACACCCATATCTTATCCGGGATTCGAACCCGTACCGTCTGTGCCCCAGACAATTTCCCAACTATCTGGACCACAGACGGTTAATCTAGGATATGTTCATGGGAATAATCGTGCACAAATTCATTGAGAAAGTTCTTTTCTTGTATTTCAAACGATGAAAATTACATATATCATTGAAGTTTTTGGACAGGTCGCTGATCCCTTGAAGACATTCATTATTAAAATTGAGTAATTGAAATTAAATAATGAATCTGATGTGCTTTTTATTTTGAAGAAATTCGCATTGCTCAATTAAATGAAATTTATCTTATTTAAATTTCAAAATAATTTTTCGACGGAATGACACAAAATGAGTAATATTTCATTTAGTAGAATAAAATAAAAAACTTGGCCTGATTTTCATTGAAAATTATAATATATACTCAACTTAAAGGAGTATTTCATTAGTTTAATTGTCATAAAATGGGTCAAGTCCCGAAACATACGATAATCATATCGAGTATTTATAGGTTATTGTAACTTTTTAGAGTTATTATTTCATACAAAATATTGAAGAAGCAATATCAACCGGTTGAGTTTTCTGAATAATTCTGCATTGGATTATGCAGAATATATCGCCAAGGGCAATTTGATAATTTTCCATTTCTGTGTATCTATATTTGAAGGTCTATAACATCATTATCTTCAAAACTCTTCCTGAAATGCATTGGAAAATAATACGGATAGATATCAATTATTTCCAAGGGTTCAGTTAATCTGATTCATCTGATTAACCTTATTGCATAGAGAAGTGCTTACATGAAGATTTCTTCACTTCCTACTTAATATTATGGACAATAATTATTTTAGACAATGCTGTGATTCGTGGTTATATTACAAAGATATTGAGCCGAAAGAAAAAGTGTGAGTTATATCTTATTAATCTACACTGTGTGTAAATTAATACAGTATGGCCCACTCATGATTGTAATGGGCTAATTTAAGGTTTCAAAATATTCTCAATGTCACTGTCTGCATTGTTGATATAACGATTTCGATTGAATATGATTCTTAATCGTGAGTGAATGTGAGAGGGATTTAATATAAAAGAACGTTCTTTTGATAGCTACATCAGTTCAGTCTAGGATTCGACAACTTTTAAATCATACAACAATGTTCTCGAAGGTGCGTTTGTGATAAGTGTTATTTACTGTCTAATTGAAAATGTTCATGTGAAGTTCGAGCTGAAATTGTTCACAATTAGTAAAGCGGTCTACTCAAGTTTCTTTTAATTCGATGACAAATTTGAATAATTATTTCCTAAAAACTAATTTCAGTAGTTGAAATAATTGTACTATATATCGATTACTTGAATTTACATAGGGCAAAAGTATTCATTACTATCATGTGATTAACAAGACATGACTATGTTACGCTCATCAATATACGCTCATCAATATACGCACAATACTGTAATGTTGATTACTTGGTCGTTTTCACGAGAAAAAATTACTTTCCATTTGCAATACGAAAACATTATATTTAGTCAAGATTTCACACAAACGTTCAAAAGTTCAAATATATCAAAATTCCTGGATTTAATTCACAAACAGCAAAATGATACTTTTTTTCAGGTATCAGAAGTAGTGATTGTTATGAAGATTCAGTACATTAAAAGAAGACTGAACGTGAAATGTGTAGAGTTTTCAAATGAACATTTTTTTTATTGACGTTCTTTCTGATCTAACGAAATAACATATGAAGATATATTTATTATATTTAAGTATTATGTATTATAATTTCAGGTAGTCATCATTGCAGCTCTTGTGGCTTTCGCCCAAGGTGGGCTTCTCCCCGCACATTCAGGCGCCACCTCTTATGCATCCACTAACCTAGTTTCATCTGGATTACATGGATATGCCTCCGGAGCTCTTTCACACGGATACGCTGCTCCAGCTTTTGCTCAAACTTATGCTGCCCCAGCCCTTGCTCACACTTATGCTGCCCCAGCTCTTGCTCACACTTATGCTGCCCCAGCTTTGACACATGGATATGCTGCCGCCCCAATTGTTGCCCATGGATACGCTGCTGCTCCAGCTTATGCCCACGCTCAAGACTACTATGTGAGTATTTTCTATCAGGGGTACTTTAAATTGAATTGTTTAATTATGAATGAAACTTCAATTTCATGAAAACCACATTCCAATATATCTGTTTTGAACATTATGAATTTTTTATTGACTCTGATTTTGTTCAAAATAGTTACCTATATGATTTACACTTAAAATATCATGCTTCTTTCTGTTAAAACTGAAATTTTCGAGTGAATTTTTATACATCAACTGATCATAAAAACGAGAGGTTTTTAAAGGTTATTTAAATCTTTTTCAGTCCCACCCTAAATACGAATTCAACTATGGAGTTCAAGACGGACACACCGGAGATCACAAAACCCAACACGAAGTTCGTGATGGTGATGTTGTCAAGGGATCTTACTCTCTCTTGGAAGCCGATGGTACCACTAGAACCGTCCATTATACCGCTGATGACCATAACGGTTTCAACGCTGTCGTAGAAAAATCTGGACATGCCGTACATGCCGCACCAGTAGCCCACTACGCCGCTCCATATGCTCATCAACTTTATCATCATTAGGGTTAAAAATTATATGTAACACTGTTTTAATTTTGAAATTGTTTATGTTTCAAAGTTCTTCATGAGAACACTGTGTATATTAAAGAGGCAATAGAAATATATTTTTTATACCGAGGACATTTCACTAATTATTTCTTAGAAATTTAGGTGCATCCAAAAAATTATAAGATGAATACTTTAAATTCAAATATATGTATATGTGTATGCATCGTATGTATATGTCTATGTATATATATATATATATATATCAGTGGCGGCTCGTGAGGTTTTAGTTCGAGGAGGCTACAAGAGGTGTTAAAAAATACACCATAGGCGAAAATTGTTAGGATTTCAAGGTCAACCGCCTTATAATTTAAAGAAAATCAAAGTAAAACAAGCACCCTAAGCTATTAATTTGTTTTCACCTTCTAGTGTCTACCTTGAGACCTACAACTCCTATTTACAATATTCACAAACTCTTCTCAGCCAATTAATCAATTCATCTATTCATCAATTTTTTTTTTCTTTCACAAAATAGGTGCCTACCTACCTACTTAACGAATTTGTTAACAGCTGGTGAGAGCAAATAAAAAGTTATTATATATTTTTGAAGATTAGCGGGATTCTGCGATCTTTAACGTTAGTAAAATGATCTATAATATCCTCATAAAATTTTTTTGTCTTTCGCCAAAAGTTTTACCAATTCCTTTTCAATAGACAACAAACTAATATTTTTCAAACGATCATGGCTCATTGAATTTCGTAAATAAGTTTTAATTCTCTTAAGAGTGGAAAACGAGCGCTCTACGGGAAGCCGATGTCACCGCGATAGAAACAATTAGACATAAGAGTTTATAAACTTGGGGTAAATCTTGATTCAAATCATTACCAAAATGGTATTTAATAGTCCTCACATGATTTTCATTTTGCCCCTAAATTTCATTGTCATTATAAACAACACACAGTTCACTTTTTATGGCCACCTTATCAAAAATAGTGTATTTTTGAAATAAATTTTCCAAAAGGTTATCTGGAAAATTAGCCGAAAATCCGGTTAACAAATTTTTATTGAGTAAGTCGAAGAAATGCAGTTCTTTCAAATCAGAGAACCTTATTTCTATTTGACCCCTAATAGTATCCAAAATTTCATAAAATATTTGTTTATAGTGAAGGTCCATATCTGCGTAACTGAATTTCTTTCGTTTTGGGTTAAATTGAGTCGTATCATCAGTAGTTTGAAATACAGAAAATAGTTTTTTAAAATAAACTTCTGCACGAAAATCTGAAATTTTTTCCAAAAGGAACTTGAGCCGATTTCGTGAGTATATTACATCTGAAAACTTGTGCTGTAAGATTTGAAAAACTATTTCTGTTTGTTCAAAAATTAATTTAAAGATGTTTAAAAAATATATAAATTCCTTATCTTGTAAGTAAGATATTAATTCGCGTGCTGTATTTAAAGTTACTTTATCGGTGAAAAATTCCTCACTTTCAACTAGGTATAGAATTAAATCCTCAAATCCTAAGCGGCCCCAAACAGAGGCATTTTCACTAGTAAAAAGTAAACACTGCCAACAAAATAATTTTTTTTTACCTGTGATCCGGTTAGGCAAGGAAGTCTCTCATAATTCCGTGAATTAAAACCGTGGTTTTGTTTTCTGTTACGCTGCACCAAATTGTTTAATTCAAGGGTTAGTCGCAATGTTTTTATCAAAACTTTATCCTCATAACTTAGTGCACTAAAGTTATGGGATAACAAATATTCCACTAAGTCACCATTGAAAATTTTGAAATTAACTTCAGTAACCAAACTCATTTTAAAACAATACGCGAGCTATATAATTAAACACGCCGGCCATTAGACAATACGATCACACTACGATTTCCAACGAATTCACTCGATGTCACGCGAAATTATATAGTTGTGATTGGTCGACATTGTATGAGACTGGGTCTCTATCGGTGTTGCCATTTACATATGTTTTGCTTTTCTATTGCAATGAAGTATTCATTCGGAGTATTTGCACCGTTGTTTGCTTTTCTGTGGCAGGCATAATGAACGTTGAGAATATACCTTTCTAAGCCTCCGCAGCGTTGCCACAAATCTTGAAATGAATGAAATGCAGTAAATGTAAATACCTTCTATCGTAATTAATAAATTATATTATATAATGTAGGTTGAAAGGAAGGTAGGTGCATAAAATAATATGATTTTGATTAATATGAATATGCTGAATGCTGACTATTCAATATAATATTTTAGTGATACACGGAATATTATTGAGGAGGCTTAGCCCCCTTAGCCTCCTTTGACTAGCCGCCCCTGATATATATATACATATATATATATATATATATATATATATATATATATATATATATATATATATATATATATATATATATATATATGTTCCATTTTCAGTTTTTCGCTTATAACTTGCAATCGTCAAGTTGAAAAAGGTTTTCAACTTGAAGTGTATAATGGTAGCTTATTTTATGTGCTACAAGTTTTGTTATATATTTTTTCACGAAAAACTGGACAATTTTCGTACTACCGGCTCCGAAAAGGAGGTAATTTTCAGAAAAAGTTGTTTTTCGTTCAAGTTTTTCGCATATCTTTGTCATCTAGATCCTCAATCGTTCATTTTAGATGAAAAGCGTCAGAATAAAATATCACATTTCAATTTTTATCGAATACTTATCATCTTATAAATAGCACTTTCAAAATTTCAACGAAAAATCTTTCTAAATTAAAATAAATAATAGTTATCCTCTCAATAGCTGAGATTGAATTCTCGAACGTCACGTGATCAAACATTATAAGGAATATAGTTAAAACTTTAAAATGAAGTAACACTTGGTGTAAGTTTTACTATATAAAAATAATTAGGTACTTTATTTAACAGAAAAGGATAGTCGACATGTTTCGAGTTATGAACTCATTATCAAGACTGACTACAGGAGAGTATTACATCTTATTTTATAAAACAGACAAAGGCAAAGGTGATACCTGAAAATCAATTTGTTCGTTCACAAGGGTTCATTTATTATTATGGGCGGAACTTATTTCGAGAATTTCTAGAAGGTCAAGGCGCTTTCCTTATTTACCTGAATGCAACAATTGGGTTTTGTTGAAATCCAGGATATGATTAAATTTGATACAATGTTCGGAGGAGCTAGTTGTAATTTTGTTTTGTGTAATTGACTTTTTATGTTCATCAATACGAATGTTTTTATTTATTCCTGTTTGTCCAATATATAAATTTTTTTTTCCGATGTTAGTCTTTTTCTTATTATTGACCAAGAATTACTTCTAGTTTTTTTTTTATTTGTACAAACTAATTTAACGTTATTCTTCGATAGCCTGTTACAAATTATGTTACTCCAACTCGTCACATAATTTATTGGGAAGTATGTTTTTTTATTTATAGTTGACGTGGGGTATACTGAATGCAGCAGATTCTTTATTCGTTTTCTCCTAATGAGCTCGTAACCATTATTTGTGGGTAATAATTCTATTGTATTAACTTCCATTTGAAAATTTGTTTCTGATAATGGAAACATCAACTGGTTTTTTCGAATATTATAACAAATTTTATCATTTCTTTGATTTCAACGAAACCTAATTGTTGCATTCAGGTAATAAAGAAAAGCGTCTTAACCTTCTAGACATTCCGAAATATGTTCCGCCTATAACAGTATATTATATTTTTTGCTATTGTCTGTTTTATAAAATTATATTGTAATAGTCTCATAACTTGGATTTTAAACCCGAAACCTCCCAAATATTGGCTAGTAATTGGGAGGTCCCAGTTTCAAACCCCCGGGTCGACTGCTTTGCCACGAGTTTTTTTCAGAGGTTTTCTCATGGCGTAAAGTAAGTCACTGCTTACATACTTACATACAAGTGTATCCTCTAATCTGGCTGGATTCTCCCCATGACTCAAGCTGCCCGCTTCCCTGACACATACTTCAGGAAGGAATGAAACACGTGCCCTTTATCATCTCTCCTGTAGTTAGGCTTGATGATGAGTTCATAACTCGAGACATGTCGACACTCCTTCTCTGTTTTTGAAATGAACTAATTCTTACCTATTTTCAATGAACAGGTAGACTTCATAGTACCCTCTATATTGAACCCAAATATATATATATATATATATATATATATATATATATATATATATATATATATATATATATATATATATATATATATATATATAAAATACATATGATGTTGAGGAAAAAAGTTGAAACCTACGAAGAAACGTACCTCAACATCAACTTAATCCACATACCAAATTTTAAACCTCTATCGTAAAAAAAAATTGAAAATTATCGAAGTGCTCAGCGTTCTGATAGCGAAACAGATCGGGATGCAATTTGAACGAAATAGTCACCAAGAAATATAGCGTGGTTGAGAAAAATAGTTGAACCAAAAAATGGATCTTAAGTTAACATAAACTCAATGTACCTACTCCAACCGTCTAACTCAATCTGCAGAAACTGTCTAGTTCGGCAATTTTTCAAAAACTATGAAAAAATAAGAAATATCTACGCAAAAATAGCTGCGGTTGGAAAAAAATTCAACCAGATTTTAATAGTTTCGTTCTGCAACGGAAAAATTTCCAGATATAAATAATTCAGTTCATTTGAAGTGAACCGGGACGGATATTCATTCGAAAATTAGAAATATCTACATAAAAATTGCGGCAGTTGCAGAAATTCACCCAAATTTCGATTTTTTCGTTCTGCAATTGAAACAATCCTAGGTAACTAATTTCAGCTCTTTCGACTCGTTGGGAGCCGCTGGTGATGTCAATATGTACCGGGAATATATATATATATATATATATATATATATATTATATATATATATATATATATATATATATATATATATATATATATATATATATATATATATATATATATATATACAGTGCAGAAAAAAGGTTTGGATTTACCCTAATAATTTGTTAGCCTTCAGGTTTTATGGAAAACGCTCGAACAGATCGATTTAGTTTTTCTGTTTCCCACATTTTGACCAAATTATTTTGTTCTTTTAATGACATCTGTCAAAAATATGACGTCATCGACATTTTTCCCAAATGACAGTATATAGCATGCGATACATCGTTTGAAAGCTCTTGCTTCACTTAGTATGTTCCTAAATTTTTATGCAATTCTGCAGCTCCGTTTAAAAATGGCGGCCGTCTAAAACTTCCATTGTAATGCCATTGATATATAGAATTTCGTTTTTCTCCATGGAATTAAACAACAAGCTCAGGCCAAGAAACTTAATGTAAGGACAGGAATTGGATGATAAAGCCTGTCTTAGTATGATGATTGATTGTTTTTTTCTGATAAATCGAGAAAAAGTTATTTTTTTACTGCGACTAAATTAAAAATAATTTTCACAATTTTACTGCCGCCATTTTGAAACGAAGCTACAGAGTCGCATAAAATTCTAGGAACATACTGAGCGAAGCAAGAGCTTTCAAATGATTTATCGCATGCTATATACTGTCATTTGAGAAAAATGTCGATGACGTCATATTTTTGACACGTCATTAAAAGAACAAAATAATTTTGTCAAAATGTAGGAAACAGAAAAACTAAATCGACCTGTTCGAGCGTTTTCCATAAAACCTGAAGGCTACCAAATTATTAGGGTAAGTCCATACTTTTTTTCCGCACTGTATATACCCTCAGTCTAAATATATGAAAAATGATAAATTTATTTGAACAAGCATAGAAAGAAATGGAGTTAGGTTACTATAGAAGTAATTATACTTACAGACCTATATTATTGTTAGCAGAGTATAAATTTTAGCAGGTTAACTCCAACACAAGCCACTACTTGAAACAATTCGGCATTTGTTTAAGTGAAATTATATTTAAAGAAGAATTCTCTGAAGAAGTACAGTAGATGAAAATTGTCTCTGTTGCAAATTATCAAAATATTTGTTTAGCTGTCAAGGAAACTGAAATCATCCAAATTAATTCCGTATGTTAAGGTGAAAACCCTGAAAGCCGAAGAAATTGATGGGTTAGAATAAGTAGCATTTTTATTGATTTTGAATATGGATAATTGAATTAAACACTTGGCGTAACCTGTCTCAAATATTTAAAGTAATGAAATATCAAACAAAGAGTTCGTTTAATTAGCTTGATATTCAAGTACATGGAGGCGACATAGTCCCTTGACCAATTGATATCTTTGCATAAGGATATCGCTGGTGGAGTTTTTGTTTCCCACTGAAACATTGGGTGTCGTGTTTGTCCCGATTTGAGTAGTTTTCCCCATCAATTATTGATCACTAAATATTATAGTAGCAAGGACAAATTGTATTGGGAGTCGAAAACATGAAATGGACTTACTTTTATTAAACAGAAAGAATAAATAAATATAAGTCATTATTTTCCGTTGAAATCAACATCCTTCACAGAACCTTCCATTAATTCAGTAGAATAGGTTCTAATGCTATTTTCGTAGCACAAAGAAATATCTAAGTTTATTTGAAACTCCGTCAAATAACTGGATTATTGACAATAGATCATATTAAATCAAAAGAGGTTCATCCGCCCAAAAATCTGGATATTTGATATTGAAAATAGTCTTTATTTACTACAAAGCAAATAGCCTATTGAATTTAAAAATTATTATGTGGTATATTGAATGAAAAATCGAAAGAAGGATTGATATCAGAATTTTATTGAACAAAAAACCAGATTTAAATGAAAAATCGCAGGATTAATTTTAAAGTATGAAACAAAATATTTTATGAACTAAATTCTATTTCGAAATACACGGAGTGTTACATATATTGTTGACATACATTTTAAATTTTGTAAGGTTGCTTTATTAGGTGAATGTGTATCAATTTGATATAAAAGAACGTTCTTTCGGTAATTAAATCAGTTCTGTTTTGAATTTGGTTATATCATCATGTTCTCCAAGGTGCGTGTGGAATACAGTGTTTCATATACGACAAATAATGAGCTCAACTTATTATTAACTAGTTTCATTGAATTGAATAGCTCATAATATTTCGTAGACTGATTTTTTATGCGATAATATTCATGAAATATTGTGATAGTTCATTCCAAATTTCGAGGGACAATATACACAATGACGTGCTAGTTTTACGCTTAGTTAATGCCATGTTCAGTGGTATTAACAATAACACATTCATTATAAATTCCGGAGCCATTTACTAAAATTCTTATTCCTCCTGAATTATCTGTGTTCGAAAATTTATCTAATGAGAATGCTGTTGTGTATATAGCCATTAGAAAAGTTATGGTTTCTGTGCAATTGAATTGCATTTAATGCTTGATGAACTAAATCGAAATGATTCATAAAACCAAGTGAAAATGTGCGTTGTTTTTCAAATTCTGATTTTGAAGTGTATTATAGAATTTGTGATGAATTATACTAATGAACTTTAACACTATTTATGTTCGAAAAAAATTATTTTTAGATATCAGGCACTGAAAATTTATTTGTTTTTCTACGGCCAATTGATCATGAAAAGAAATATGATCTAAGATATTCCAATACACTTTGATAAAATATATATAATGTATGCATTGTCATATTAAGAACCATTATAAACAATGGTTATGGCCCTTTACTAGTAACTACCGGTATGCGCTATTTTTCGACTATTATAACAATAATCTCTTGATTATTCATAAAGATTTATTGTTTTAATTTTATACATGTACTAACACATTTACGTAGATAAATATTCTATTCTAAAGTATTTTCTTAACTGCATGTAATTTTTTCCACAGATCGTAGCTATCTCTGCCTTAGTGGCATTTGCCCAAGCTGGCGTAGTTCCATCTTATGCCTCAAATGGCTTAATCGCTTCTGGTTATGCCGCACCCGCTTTTGCTCATGGATATGCTGCCCCAGCCTTAGCTCACGGATACAGCTCATCTATTGTTTCTCATGGATATGCCGCCCCTGCAATTTCTCATGGATATGCCGCCCCCGCAATTTCTCACGGATATGCCGCCCCCGCAATTGCTCACGGATACGCCGCTCCAGTAGCTCATGCTGTTGACTACTATGTGAGTTATAATGATCTTAACTTAACTGTACAAATGAAATATATAATTTTTCATATATTTTGAATGAAATATGAATAAGATTGAACTAAAAAAAATTTTAGTGCCCCACAAATTTATCTAATGTCTTTTAATGGAAACTTTCATTCCTCTATAGTCTCACCCTAAATACGAATTCAACTATGGAGTTCAAGATGGACACACTGGTGACCACAAAAGCCAACATGAAGTACGTGATGGAGATGTAGTAAAGGGTTCTTACTCCCTCTTGGAGGCTGACGGTACCACCAGAACAGTACACTACACCGCCGATGACCACAACGGTTTCAACGCTGTCGTAGAAAAATCTGGACACGCTGTACACCCCCAGGTAGCCCACGCTGCTCCACTCGTGGCTGCCCATGGACTTTACCATCATTAGGGCTAAATGCAACAACACAAACAAACTATTTCCGAATTGTACATATTTTTTGTTATGTTTCAAGCTTCTTCAAGTGAATAAAAATCATTGATAAAAATTATTTTATTTTGATTTTTTTCTTGTAGGTAATAAATTCAGATATAGATTAATATTAAGTGAATGAAGCTCATTCATGCATACAATTTATGAGAAAAATATATCCATTTTACATGAGGCAATGGAGGTTAGTAAAGAAAGTATAAGATCACTTCTTGAATATTCTGCAACTGAATACATTTTTGCATATGATAACTAATTGCTGCTGTCCCAGTTTTTTTTTACTAACCAAAGGATGTGCTTATGCGTATGCTTGATTGACCAATGTACCAAGATGTACTTGTACTAGGTCGAAAAAAATATGTTTTCAGAAAAAAATACAAAAGTGTAGCATGAACTGACAGCCATGTGCACAAAATTATTTTGATATATTACATCATCCAGCGATTCAAAATATCAAGAAAATATAACCTATAGCGAAGAAATAAATTATCATGTGTAGGTACTTCTAAGAGAAATTATACATACGAGAAAAGTCAATTTTCAATATCAGCTTGATTTGGGTTCACCTCGAACAATATTAAGGTAAATTTAAAACGAATAATTGAAATGTAGGCATTTGAAGTTGAAGTTGAAAATTCATAGTCTATGAATAAATTATTCATTACAAAACAAATACTTTTTACTCAAACAATTAACTCTCTCACATAAAGAATGATAAACAGACGAGAGGTGTTCTGGTATATTCCTCTTGAATTACTTCTAGAGCAAATGGAAACTTATAGCAACAATGATCTTTTCAGGAGAGCAAAGTTTATACAGAATTTGATAGAACAAAAACTATATTCTCATTAGGAACATTTAACATATGAAGGGTTTATGGCAAAAACAGCATATGTCAAAAGTGCGCAATTTACAGTAAACATATTTATATAGTCTGTCCAGCGACCGTTGGCGTGTACGTCACCAATTGTATATGACGTCGATCGTGAACACTGTTGCCAGACGTAATAAATAATCTTAAATCTAAATAGCTAACCCAATTTTCAACAAAAAGAGATATCTTGCATGTTTGACATGGCGGGGATTTTTAGCGGTAAATTCAAATTGACCATTATTCCCTACCAGAAGTGTCTATCTATATGGAATCCATATTCATCGATCGATAAATGAAACTTAATTACAAAATCTTCTAGGCTACTCGGCGACTGTCAAACGTGAAATGCCGATTACCGGCGCGTTGGTCGAGAGGGTCCGACCACATTGCAAATTTTTCAATTTAATGACAACTTAACAAACATTCAACTTATTTTCATTACTCGGAATGTTAATTCTTCTTGACAAATACATACGATTTGATATGTTTAGAAAAGAATATTTGTCGAAATGGATGATCCGGTCACTATGACCATATAACTACTTTTTCTGAAAATTACTTACGACAGATATGAATTTTTGACCATTTCGAATTTTATTTATTTGGGTAGGCAGCCTTGCGTCGTTATTTGCGCATGACTGTGACGTACACGCCAACTTAGACTGGACAGACTATATTTTTATATATACTTAATGCAAGTAGGTGGGAGTCGTCTATGACAGAGTTTGTCCATTTCTTTCCGTCATAATATTAATTGAATGATTTGATGAAAAAGTCAGGATGTTTTACGAAAATCACGAGAAAAATTATATGTTAGAAAGCTTTATTCAAAGTAATAACAGTTGTGATATTGCATGTGAGATATATTTCAATCAGTTATACGGTAGGTAACTGCTCCAAAAAAGTTACTAGCATAGATAATTTACGTGACTTATCTTTTACGAAACCTACCCGTATTAAAAAACGTGTGCAATTAGCTTATCTACCTCCAACCGCGGCTTCTGCTCAACAAGATTTTATCGGGTATATTATCACATTCAAGTATGGCTTGGTAATCAAATAGACCCAGAAGGACGGGGTGAGAACAAACTGATAATGTATTGGAACCAATCCACACCTGCACTAGAGTAGCTCCCCAATACTATTTTTTGCAACTTGAGAAAGGAGTTCGAAATGCGGCTACAAAAAAATGTACCAGTTGCAGTGCCGGATTAGCCACGTAGTAAGAGTAGCAAATGCTACGGGCCCCGGGAATTGAGGGGCCCCGCGCTCCAACACCTATCTGACCGTAAAACAAAATAAGTTCAGATAAGCGTGAAATATTTTTCATGCCTTAAACGCGAAGCGTTTAGGCTATGCTTCACTCCTACCTGAAAATCTAAAACACGATTTCGTCACGTTAAATCGTAGGCATAGGTTGTATTATACCTAACACGAGTAACGTTGGTATCAAAATCTATACAATTTTTCACGCTTCTACCTATTCGATCTTACGAACGCATTCAATGTTTCTATTTCAAAAATTTCGATTCTAAGGAAGTTCTCGGACACTAGATGGTCAGCCCGAGCTGATGCTACGAAGACACTTTTATGCCGTTTCATCAATACTAAGCAAGTTTTGGAAGATATTTTCATTAATCTGGACCAAAAAGAAGAGGTCGTAATAAAGATTACGGACTAGCAATGCGATCCACAGTTTCAGATATTGTTGCAAGAGCCAAAGATCTGACCCGCTGTGAAGAATACTAGCAACAGAAATCAGGACGAATCAAACGAAATACAAAGTAAGACCATTTCAGCGGCTCTACTACACTCGACGACTTTGTCGAAAATCAAACACCTGCACAAAGTCTTGAACTTTGTGTTTATTGTCATTATTGATAACGTACTGTCTGCTTTGACAAAATTTATGAAAGCATCTCATAAAATTACTAGTGTTTCTGGAATATTTCGACAGCTAAAATCCCTTAAAAGAAAAGACATTTTGAAAAAATCCTCAATAATGAAGTGTTCTTACAAAGATGGTTTGGAGAACAGCCTAGGCAACGAATTAGTGCAGTTCGCGGAACTGCTGAAAACAGATGTGGCTACTGTTATTGAGAGCAACAAACAAGAGTCTCTGGATCTGGAATTTTATAAACTTTTATTAAATAATTCTTTAGAGTAGTGTTTCTCAAACTCAACCCCAATCAGCTAACTGACCGTAGGCACATTGGCTCAAATAGCTCTTTCACAAGTATCATGGATGTCATTTACTTACATGAATATAAATTTGAATTTGATTGTTCGTATGTAACTTTGATTGTACCTGAATGAATATTTGAGTATTTAAAATAATATATGATTGAACTATTTCATTACCCAATCCAAAGCATTTTAAAAAAAAAGCTAACCAGTTTGATTTGTAAAAGTAATAAAAAAATATAGGGAGTTTATTTCAAAAACTGGTATCATTATACACACACACACAGATATACGTGTTCCTACATAGGCGCTTCAGGTTGTCACTCACACACATTTTCGGTGTTTTTCTCTAATCTGAGATTGATACTAAAAACTTGAGAACCTAAAGCAAACCAAGGGCCTCTTGGCCGAATTTGCTACAGGCTGGCTTAATCCGGCACTGACCAGTTGTCGAGGTCAGTCGTGCTCAAAAGTTGAATCTTCAAGAAAGGAAGATCCTCACATCTGCGACGAAACAACTGATGTTTCGCTGTTTGAACAATTAACAACACTCGAGAAGAAGGAGAGAAAGGAGACGGAGAAAGAGAAAAGGAAGAAGAAATTGAATAAGAGGACCTATTATTCTACTAGAATTAATTGAAATGGACCGTGGACAACGTTGAAAAAAATGTACTAAGGACACTACCTCACAGGTGGAGTGTAAACATGTGTGTTAGTAAATTTTAGAATCAATTTTTCTCAGAAATAACGAATCTTAGGAAAAAAGTGAAGGAAAATTTGTGTAGATAATTGCATTATCTATGATTTTTTTGAGATATTTTTATCATAAAATTATCCATCTGCGCGGCCGATCTGGCGATTTTTTTTTTTAACATTTTGATAATTATTAGCAATAACAAAATTTCAATATTTCAAAAGTTTTGAAAAAGCCACGAATGTCGTGGCGAATCGTTAACTGTTTAATAATATCGAGATTTTTGAGAGTCACCAAGCCTGTTATTGCTAATAAATATCAAAAATTTTTAAATATATATATATATATATATATATATATATATATATATATATATATAATAAATAAATGCAACATTATATTTTAGGATGTATTTTGAAATACGAATTTTGTTTACGGGATATTTTCAAATTATTCGTATTAGGCATAAATGGAAATCATTACCTAAATTCATTTAATTTCTTCAGAATAAAACCCGTTAGAATATTACCACTACCTCGACCCTGTTTGAGTGAACCAGTTTGATTTTGTCAGGTAGTATTGAATGAAATGAAAACAAATCGTTATTATTTTGGTTTCTGAAATTTTTGTTACCTATTTTTTCTTCTACAATTCAAGAAACACCTAAAATTTAGATTCATTATATTATTCATGTTTTTTTCTTGTCTATATTTATGTTTACTCATATATATATATATATATATATATATATATATATATATATATATATATATATATATATATATATATATATATATATAGAAAAAAGAATCATGCTAACACGCACCGAAATATAATTATTTGAAATATATCTAGAACAATTATCTGTAAATCAGGAATTTATCTCATTATTGCTAATAAACGCGTTTCGTCTCATTGGGATGTTGTTTAAGTCATTGCAATCGATTGATATGTGACGTGTGTCTTATAAGACCGAAACAGCTTATCATTCGCTTCTGTAATTTGCAGTGGCCATCTCCACAAAACGAACGGTAACAAATGAAAATATAAAATAGAATCTTATCTTAAAGTGCCATCAACTCTTTACTACGTAGGCTTCCTCCATATTCTATATTTATATATATATATATATATATATATATATATATATATATATATATATATATATATATATTTATATATATATAATATTTAATATATATATATATATAAATATATATATATATATATATATATATATATATATATATATAATATATATATATATATATATATATAAATATATATATATATATATATATATATATATATATATATATATATATATATATCCGTTTACGTTTCTAATAGTCTTTGATTTAAAGTTTTTAATTGAACATAAGGGTAAAACGACTAATTTGTTGGATGAATTTAAGCAAAACACATTATTTTTTGCCAAGCTTTCGAATTTAATTTAATTCTTCTTCAGGGCTTCTGGAAGTACCACATAGAGTTTTTATCTAATAAAGTACCTACAGTTTTTTTTATATTAATTTCTTAGAAAATTTTGAGGTTATTTGTAGGATTTCTGCCAGGCTCAAAACAGATTTCGTTTTTTAATTTAAAGTAATTAAGTTCGGACATCACATGTATTTTTGTTATCATTTTTCTTTATTTATGTATACTTAAGATTAATCAGAAATTTTATCAATTTTATATTTTTCTTCCTTCTCTCATATATATATATATATATATATATATATATATATATATATATATATTTATATATATATATATATATATATATATATGTATCTAATATATATATATATATATATATATATATATATATAATATATATATATATATAAATATATATCTATATATATATATATAATATATATAAATATATATATATATATATATATATATATATATATATATATATATATATACAGGGTGTCGCACCGGGAACTGAATCGATCGATATGGAACAAAGTACGGATCAGAAAATTTTGAAAATTTAGACGATTACTAATGTCGGTGTGGCCAATCCAATCAAAATAATTACAAGCAGCTGGCACTTCCGCTTATACCGGAAGTCGATACCAGCTTGCTTATTTCAAATAGAATACCCTATATATTTTAGGGTTTTCGAAAAGAGCATAAAATTCTGAGTCGAAAATGTGAAGAACACCCTATGCCTAAACCTAGCCGTTCCAGAGATATTTGACATTTTATAGAAAATTTGACAGGTGCAACGGTTTACAAGAACCGGTATAACTTTCTTCCTGTAAAATATACTCATTTGCTTCTTGTCACATGAAAAGAACACAAGAAGAACTACGTTCTACAACTGAAACTAATTCAATAATATTATACCAAGTGTTCCGTTTTTCGCGTTACATTTCGTCAACTTAAATCCGCTAAAACTTGTTTAGGTCAAATGGAACACCCTGTATTTTTTTACGTCAAGTTGTGTAAAATTGAATTCCCTTTTTTCTGATATTAGCATTGTGGGGGTTAAGGTTACAACTTTTTGAAATATTTGTGATTTTATTAGAAATTCATGAATTGTTGTAATCATTTCATCAAAATAGCCATGATTACAAACAATCAGTCATTATCTTATGTCAAAAAATTCCAGCACGTTTGAATTATACCAACGAAAACTTTTTAATTTATTTATTGTGATAACCTTTGTACTCGATATCCAGAAAAACGGAAAATAACACTGTAACATGCGTATTAACGAATTGAAGATATGGCATGAACTAAAATAACAGATAAGATCAATTTAAAATATTTCATTTTAATTTAATAAATTCCCGCGCTCGAACCTCGACACATTTTTCGCACCTTCGGATTAGTTCCTCATGGGTAGCCCTTCTACGTCAAGTTGTGTAAAATTGAATTCCCTTTTTTCTGATATTTTAAAATGATCTTATCTGCTATTTAAGTTCATGCCATATCTTCAATTCGTTAATACGCATGTTACAGTGTTATTTTCCGGTTTTCTGGATATCGCGTACAAAGGTTATCACAATAAATAAATTAAAAAGTTTTCGTTGGTATAATTCAAACGTGCTGGAATTTTTTGACATAAGAGAATGACTGATTGTTTGTAATCATGGCTATTTTGATGAAATGATTACAACAATTCATGAATTTCTAATAAAATCACAAATATTTCAAAAAGTTGTGAACTCAACCCCCTCAATGCTAATATCAGAAAAAAGGAAATTCAATTTTACACAACTTGACGTAAAAAAATACAGGGTGTTCCATTTGACCTAAACAAGTTTTCGCGGTTTGAAGTTGACGAAATGTAACGCGAAAAACGGAACACTTGGTATAACATTATTGAATTAGGTTCAGTTTTAGAACGTAGTTCTTCTTGTGTTCTTTTTATGTGACAAGAAGCAAATGAGTATATTTTACAGGAAGAAAGTTATACCGGTTCTTGTAAACCGTTGCACCTGTCAAATTTTCTATAAAATGTCAAATATCTCTGGAACGGCTAGGTTTAGCCATAGGGTATTCTTCACATTTTCGACTCAGAATTTTATGCTCTTTTCGAAAACCCTAAAATATATAGGGTGTTTCATTGGAAATAAGCAAGTTGGTATCGACTTCCGGTATAAGCGGAAGTGCCAGCTGCTTGTAATTATTTTGGTTGGATTGGCCACACCGACATTAGTAATCGTCCAAATTTTCAAAATTTTCTGATCCGTACTTTGTTCTATATCGATCGATTCAGTTCCCGGTGAGACACCCTGTATATATACAGTGCGGAAAAAAAGTATGGACTTAACCTAATAATTTGGTAGCCTTCAGGTTTTATGGAAAACGCTCGAACAGGTCGATTTAGTTTTTCTGTTTTTTACATTTTGACCGAATTATTTTGTTCTTTTAATGACATCTGTCAAAAATATGACGTCATCGATATTTTTCTCAAATGACAGTATATAGCATGCGATACATCGTTTGAAGGCTCTTGCTTCATTTAGTTTGTTCCTAAATTTTATGCGATTCTACAGATCCTTTTCAAAATGGCGACCGTCCAAACCTTCTGCTGTAATGCCATTGAGATATCGAATTTAGTTTTGCTCCGTGGAATTGAAAAACAAGCTCAGGCCAAGAAACTTATTGTAAGGACAGGAATTGAATGATAAAGTCTTAGAACTGTCTGAGTATGATAATTGATTGTTTTTTTCTGATAAATCGAGAAAGAATTATTAGCTAACTGGGAGTCAATTGAAAATAATTTTCACAATTTTACCGCCGCCATTTTGAAACGAAGCTACAGAATCGCTAAAAATCTAGGAACATACTGAGTGAAGCAAGAGCTTTCAAATGATGTATCGCATGCTATATACTGTCATTTAAGAAAAATGTCGATAATGTCATATTTTTGACAGATGTCATTAAAAGAACAAAATAATTTGGTCAAAATGTAGGAAACAGAAAAATTAAATCGACCTGTTCGAGCGTTTTCCATAAACACTGAAGGCTAGCAAATTATTAGGGTAAGTCCATACTTTTTTTCCACATTGTATATATATATATATATATATATATATATATATATATATATATATATATATATATATATATATATATATATATATATATATATATATATATATATATGTATGTATTTATCTGTTATTTGCAGCGTCTCTAAGTGATCCAAAGTCTTCCCGTCCAATGTCTGATGTTGCGCAATCAAGACAACTTCCAACGACCAATGCCCCTTTTTCCTTCTACTATTAGCCGTGAAAATTCATACCTGTCCCCTCTCATTATATGTCCAAAATATTCGATTTTTCTCATTTTGATTACGTCGAACAGGTCTCTGTCTTCTAGTTTTGCTCTTCTAATGACTACTTCGTTTCCGACTCTCTCAACCCATTATATTTTAAGCATTCGACGAAGGGTCCCCATTTCAAATGCTTCGAACTTGTTAATTGACGAAACCTCAAAAGTCCTCGGTTC
The DNA here is from genome assembly GCA_030704885.1 of Cynegetis impunctata. Lineage (NCBI taxonomy): Eukaryota > Metazoa > Arthropoda > Insecta > Coleoptera > Coccinellidae > Cynegetis > Cynegetis impunctata. Next base: position 258,798 of record JARQZK010001510.1, on the reverse strand, counting down.
CATGCCATATGGAAAAACACATAACATTTGGTCATCTTGAGTGTCAATTTGATGTCTAGTCGGTGATAGAGTCTAGGTTTAGTTTTTATATCGGGACCTTTCCATCCAACGGCGAATGTAATTAATATCTTAAAAATAATAACTTTAAACAAGTTCGACTGAAACGAAAGTGGTCTCAATGCAGATGAAGAATATCTGAGTTATCTAAGATTTTCTGATGTTCTATTCGCAAGGAGACCAGAGCAGCTTTATGAAGAATTCAACTAGCTGAATATAGCCAGCACTGAAATGGGTCTTAAGATGAAATTGAACGAAATAAAGGTCATGTACGACGATACCAAACTGGAATTGGTAAGTAGATGACAGATAATTATTTCAGGTGTTTTTTTCAATACGAAAATAACTGATCTCCCTACATGGTGTGATCATTTTGTTTGATATAACTAACAAATTACTTACTGCCAGATGAATAACTTCATCTATTCAACTATGAGTTAGTGTACATATATATATATATATATATATATATATATATATATATATATATATATATATATATATACATAAACACACAAATATTCTTTCTGTTGAGATATGTTCCTTGTATCATAGGTATCTCGATGTTAAATGGTAGAATGTATTCTACGACTGTTATTATAATTTTCTCCGGCTAGTAAGTAGGTTCAAGATGAATTCTCCAAAAAATTCATAAAATGATCCAAGCATCCGAAACAGCTGAACATCATCTGTAATGTAATTTTGTACTGTATGTAATTCTTAGTCATAACTTCTGCTCAATCTAAATATAATACCTTCAGATATTTATTCATTATTTTCATGCCGACTAAGTTATTGTAAGAATAAACCAAGGATTTAATACCAACTAATTAGATTCTAAATTCTAATATTTTCGAAATATAACATAAGATGTTAGAAATACTTTCTCAGCTTTATACACCCTTCAAAAAGCCCTATAATGCTGAATTTCGGATACATTGTTCACAATTAATTTTCACTCATCCATTTTTCCATCACTCCTTTCTCCAACATTGGAAATGCCAGAATTTTGACTGAATTTTCCCAAATCTTGATTATTTTGTTTTGCCTCAAGGACAACCCCAAACTCAAAGTGAATTTCTTCATTTTCATTGAATTAAACCAATGCATTTTATTCAACACACATAAACACATATTATTCTTCTTTATATTTTGAAACTCGCTCAGAAATGAAATATTTTAATGAATTCCTCACACGAAAACATTTGAAACGTGAAATATCTTCCGTAATAGTTTAGTTGAATATTTCCATATATAATTTTATATTCCATTTATAAAACTACAAATCTAGAAGCTAGTTAGTTACTCTCAGAAGTCCACCGTACTTTTAGGAGAGCAGTCATGTCAGGAAAATTTAAAAAATATAACAACTCATTATACGTTCAAACTATTCAAGCAGAGTGTTCATGTGAATTCTTCTTCTTTATTTCATGCTGTTTCTTTCAGTTTTGCTGGTAAGTACTTAGTTTTGTTCTTTGACCTCAAAACCTTTCAGTTGGTAATGGAAGTAGCCATGCCAGCGATGTTTTCTTGACATTTTTGAAATTTTTCTTACTTTCTAAATAAACAGGTGTTCTATCATACATCATTTTCATGATGTATACATAGTTCCTCTAACCAATTAATTTATTCGTCCTCTCCTTTATTTTATAATTGATTTTCATTGTCAATGATAAAAATGTAAATTTCAACTTGAGGTAGGTAGGTTGTATACTGTTGAACAGAGATAATATTTTCCTCAATCGAAACACAATAAACCAATGGAAAATACACAAATTTCGAAGCTAAACGTTCGAAAACTCAAAATGTAATGAACGTAAATACCATTCCCAATCAATGTAAACAAACTGCTAATGGCCTATGTAGTAGTACCGATATTAGCCGTTCTGGCGCTACGATCTTAATTTCAGTAGCAAATAGCAAACAATTTTCATATCAGATGAACCGAAACCTCAAATTTTTAGTGATCTAAGCAGTTTTTTCTTAAAGAAATTTAGAGTTTTCTCTTGGGTGTTATATATGGGTATATATATATATATATATATATATATATATATATATATATATATATATATATATATATATATATATATATATATATATATATATGTACCATGGAATTTAGTTCAAAAATTGTGAGATAAAACAAACTACTATTCAAGAAAACATATGAAAAACATTTTTTTATTGAAAGAGATATAACATCTCTGTCATTTGAATAGAAAATATCTCAAAACAATTAATTAATTATTCATCAACTACACTTTCAATTGAATTTTTCATCGGCTATTGATATTTCTCGAAAATAAATAGCACGAAATTAAAGATAATTGTAGAAAATACACTGTGTACAACTATTTACCAAATGTTCTTAGTTGACGAATATTTTAATTGAAACTTATGAATGAATAGATATAAACCAAATAACATTTATTCATTCTCCCAAAAAATCAAATTATTCAATCAAACAACTTCGACTTTTCTTATTTGGATTTCAAGAAAGTAACAAGAAGTCAAATTTTAATTCACTGAACTGTTGTTTTCTTATTTTTCACTATCCTAGAAGGGAATAACCAGTAGCAGTTTTTAGCCCAAGTCTACAAGTATTCCTCAACATTGTAGATACCATTATGTAGGCGAATTTCTTATTTCAAAACACTTGCTCAATTTCGAATGTTGACAATCATATTATATTCTGATATGTTACCTTTCTTGGATGAATGCAAGCAATGTGATACAAAATCAGGTTGGCGGAATTATTACGTTAGTTTGCTATCAGAGCCAATAATTATATCATGCTCTCGAATGTAAGGTGATTCATTCAATAGGTTATCAAATATAATAATTCTTCTATTGATACATAAGAACCATGAAAAGACTGGTATCTTAATTAGATTGAAAGCATTCATGCATATTATAGGAAATAATAAACTATGGATACGAAACAAACATTTATAACTTCACTGAGGAAAACATAATGTATTTGAGAAGTTTTTGAGCTACGGTTTTTTCTCTCATAAACAATTGGCCTCTATGACTACATAATAAGCAGCACATAAGAGAATTTAAATGACAGTAGGTATGGTGTTCGATATCTCAGATAAATATCACATACTATTTATATATATATATATATATATATATATATATATATATATATTATATATATATATAAATGTATGTATATATATATATATATTATATATATATATATATATAGTATATATATGAATATATATATATATATATATATATATATATATATATATATATATATAAATATATAATATAAATATATATATATATATAATATTATATATATATATATATATATATATATATATATATATATAAATATATATATATATATATATATAATATATATACATATATATATAATAATATTATTATATATATATATAATATATAATATATAAATATATATATATATATATATATATATATATATATATATAAATACATATATATATATATATATATAAATATATATATAAATAAAAATATATATATATATATATATATACAGGGTGTTCCAAGTTCGAGTGCCTATTAGACGTTTCTGGAGAACTGGACAGATTTGAAATCTGAAAATTGGGATTATGATATTGCTTGAGATTCTCTACAGAGCTAAAATATTTTCGGAGCTCAAGCACTTCCGGTTATACAGGGAGTGAAAATAAATTTTATGAAAAATTTTTTTTTCAAGTTTTTCGTTCCTGATATGATCAAGTATTCAATTCTGCGTACCTTTCTGCTGACACCATTGCATTTGTTTCAATAGTTTTCGAAATAACGGAAAAAAAACCCAAAAAAGGTCAAATATGTGTAGTCACTATTATGTTCATTATTCTTATTTCCAACATCCTAAGCGTAAACCGTTTTTACAACATCGAAGAGGAAGAATGGGGAAAGGTCATGCATCTCATGAATTTTGGAAGTATCATCACAGGGTGTTTCAAATTTTGTGTCGAAAATTGTGATCAAAAATTGGCCATAACTTCTGTTTTTCAAATTAGAACCCTATTTTTTTATAATTGCGTTGGATTCTGCGAAGAAAAATAATGATAGTTTTTCAACATGATTGTGCTCCTAAATTCAATAATTTCTGAGTTATATGAGATTTTCCGTATTTATGGTCTACGTAGAGTCAAATTCATCGAATCCAAAAAGATTCGATGAATATTATTATGAAACCATAGGAACATTCTGTAACCATCATAGAAGATAAATTATCCCATTAATTATTCACAAGTGACAGGTCAAATTATTTTTCGATTCTACAAAATGAACCGTCGCTATTTAATTATTTGATTTTGGATTTATTTCTTATATTGTATTCTTTCAATTATACGCAATACACATTCAAATACAGTTTCAAATGACATTATTTATTTCAAATTCATGGTGAATGCCACAGAATGTCGAGTATCCATTGAGAAGTATCCCCATTTGTTTTACAATTTCTGAAAATATGTTTCAAACTTTTTAAGGTTTAAAATTGTTAGAGCACCTAGATAATTCCAAATAAGGATAGTTGATGATGAGGATAATGAAATTATTGTTTTGAATTATTTCGAAGTGAATGAAAATTCATCTCTTCAATGGAAAAAACACATTAAATGGATTTGGTACTTCAGTGCACCAAATTATGATAAATAAATTATGATAATAAATAAATAAAAATACTTTTCAAAACTTAAAGTAACAAAACAAAAGATCAGGTAAAAGTTTCAATATGATAGCCATTTTGTTCCACACACTTTCGAAGACGTCTTAAAACACCACGGTTAGTTGCTCTTCGATTTCCTCCCTCTTAAGTGAGTGGAAAGCATCCTCAACACGAGGTATTAAATCTTCTTTGCTTCCAATAGGACTTTATTCTTTAATGTACCCCATAAATAAAAATCCAAGGGAGTAAGATCAGGAGATCTTGGGGGCCAAGACAGTGAAGAAAGGCGTCCAATCCACCGATTACCAAACATTGCATTCAGTTCTTCCGAAACCTCGAGCGAACTATGTGCCAGAGCTCAATCCAATTGATAAAATGCGGTACTCGACTTACTCAACGGTAATTCATCCAAAAAATCAGAAACAAAAGTTCTCAGGATTTCCAAACATTTTTCTGTATTTAAATTTTCTTCATAAATGTAGTACCACACTTTATTGTTCATTAAAAGAGCGAACACATTAAAACTAAATTTGTTCTGGGGATTTCTCTGTCTTTTTTCATGTGGATTTTCACTTTTCCAAATGTGGCAATTTTTTCGATTAAATAGTCCTTCATTATTGAATTTAGCTTCGTCTGTCCAAATGATCTTTTTCAAAAAATTTTCATCATTTTCAAGTTTTTCTAATATTCTTCTACAAAAATTTAGCCTTTTCATGTAGTCACATGGTTCTAATGTATGAACTTTCTGATATTTATAGTCATGCATTTTGTGTGTCTTCAAAATTCGGTTCACTGAATTTCTGCTTACATTGGTTTCATGAGCTGCACATCGAATAGATGCATTTTCATTCGCTTCGAAATAAGTCAAAACACTGATTTCATTCTCCTCATCATCAACTACACTTCTTTTATATTCTTTAAGAGCTCTTACACTTCCAAAACTTTGAAATATATTTTCGGAAGATCTCCTCCGTCATGGAAGGTAAATGGGGATACTTCTCGTTGAAAGCCCGGCAGGTTCTACTAATAATTCTGTCACATTCACCATGTATAAAAAATAGATCTAGAATTTCATTATTAGACTAGCGATTCATTTTATTATATCGAGAAATGAAGATAACGAATAACAATTAGACCTGACACTTGTGAATAATTAATAGATAATTTATCTTCTATGGTTACAGAATGTTCCTATGTTTTCATGAGAATTTGACTCTACGTACACCATAAATCCGGAAAATCTCAAATAACTCATAAATTATTGAATTTAGGAGCACAGACATGTTGAAAAACTATCATTAATTTTCTTCGCAGAATCCAACGCAATCATAAAAAACTAGGGTTCTAATTTGAAAAACAGAAGTAATGGCTAATTTTTGATCACAATTTTCGACACAAAATTTGAAACACCCGATGATGATATTTCCAACATTCAGGAGATGCATGACCTTTTCACATTCTTCCTCTTCGATGTTGTAAAAACGGTTTACGCTTAGGATGTTGGAAATAAGAATAATGAACATAATACTGACTACACATATTTGACTTTTTTTCGGGTTTTTTTCCGTTATTTCGAAAACTATTAGAACAAATGCAATGGTGTCAACAGAAAGGTACGCAGAATTGAATACTTGATCATATCAGGAACGAAAAACTTGAAAAAAAAATTTTTCATAAAATTTATTTTCACTCCCTGTATAACCGGAAGTGCTTGAGCTCCGAAAATATTTTAGCTCTGTAGAGAATTTTGAGCAATATCATAATCCCAATTTTCAGATTTTAAATATGTCTAGTTCTCCAGAAACGTCTAATAGGCACTCGAACTTGGGACACCCTATATATATATATATATATATATATATATATATATAATATATATATATATATATATATATTATATATATATATATATATATATATATATATATATTTAAATATATATATATATATATATATATATTATATATATACATATATATATATATATATATATATATATATATATATATTATATATATAGTATATATATATATGAATAATATATATATATATATATATATATATATATATATATAAATAGATATCTATATATATATATATATATAAATATTTATAAATATATATATACTTATATATATATATATATATATATGATATATAAATATACCTAGATATATATATATATAATATATATATATATATATATATATTATATATATATATATATATATATATAATATATATATATATATATATATATATATAAATATATATATATATATATATATATATATATTGATATATATTTTTACCAGATTCAAAACCCTTTCAGAAATGACAACTTTTAGAGATTTAGAGTTTAGACCTCTTCCAGATATATGTTCTAAATTTAGTTTTCTCTTAAACTAGATGAAAGCTATTCAAAATTTGATATCTATTCCATAATATTTGAGGGAAAGATAATTGTTTTTTTTCGGACTGAAATTTTTTAAATTAAACATGGTTATCATTATATTTTTCGATTATACGACTTCTTATTAGGGCATATTTCTAAAACAAGTCCAGGATTACAAGAATATGGTTTTCTTCTACGCAGTCTGTACTGCTTTTTATAACAAGTTTTTAAGAATATCGTTATTGCTAAATATATAGTTAACGGTTGACGCTACATTAAAAATGTTGTTCACCCAATTTGTAGAACATCAACTTTGCTATGAATTTTATTCTGCGCTTTTTGCCGTCATATTTATAGTTCAAGAGCTATGGCTTGGTAAATCTAGAACTTGCTCGTAGTATGCGGACATTCAATAACGCATAAAACGGCCTTAAGTGTTATAATAATGATAATTATCGTAATGATTATTATAATAATTATCATTATTATAATGGGAAGGAGAAGGTGGATATGAGGATTACGGAGTTGAAGTCAATTAAAGCCAATTCATTTTTTGAAATAACTAGGCATCAATTTTTGTATAATTTGCTTCATTTCATGAAGTGAGTCTCCTCACCTTGTAAATATATATTTTCTACTTTCTCCATATCTAAAGGACATGAATCGACAATGCATCTGGCACATTATCGCCTGATTGACCATTACTCTGAAGATATTATAATCACCGAGGCTATGATTGCGACAACAAAGCAGGAAAAGACCTAGGCGGATGAAAGATAAAAGTCAGTTTATTGCTCAATAAGCTAAAAACTGAATTTCAACATTCCGGAATTCACGTTGAACAAGCTGTAGAAGATGCTGGCACGCTGCTCGTTCAAACCCCCATACAAACGTCCACAAGATTCAGTCATCATTGTGGGTGAGGACGTAAATCTTTTAGTATCGCTAACCGGATTTGCGAATTCATACAGTAATATTTGCAAGCCTGGAAAATAACGCATGCCGGAAACATGACCCTGAAAATGAATCGAACTTCACAGGGGCCTGTAGATGCTGAAAAGTTTACCTAAAATGTTTCATTATTTGTTCCATCTGTAGTGGACAATTATGAGACAATATGCCAAAAGAACCAACCTTCGATTTATGACCTTCAGATATGGCGGGAGTAGAAAATATATATTTACAAGATGATGAGTGTCTACCTTCAACATCAAAACAGATGGGATTCAATGAATAAAAGAACGCGACACTTTTTGTACAAAAATTAATGTTTTAGTTGGTTTCTTTATTTCCAAAACTTAATTGCCTTCAATTGAATTCAAATATGTCATCCCCATATCCATTCTGCTCCTCATAATATTAATAATGATTTTTTTTACGTTCGTGTGAGACGAAAAATTTTTTAAAGACTACCCTGAGAGTATACCGCATGTATTCTCAGGGATGTGTGAGACTCCAGATGTTGCTGGTTACTCACCAAAAAACCTCTCACACATTCCTTGGAGTAGTTCTTCATCCTGCCCTTACAGCGTTCCTCAACAAGAGATGAGCTGCAAGCGGCCCCTATAGTTCATGGGACCTGATGACTCGAAGTGACCCGAGCAACACTGCTTTCTGCTCAATACCTCGGCCAGAGATCTGCTCGCCGTAATAATCTTCAATTATGTCACATAGTTAGCTCTTATTCAGCCTAGACAACCTATGATTAGTACGACCATCCTAACCTTATGCCTTGGGTATAGTGTCCTCATGATTATTATTACTATTATTATAACACTTTAGCCACTTTAAGCTCTACTGAATGTTGTCCGTATACTACGAGCAACATTGCCAATGACCATTTATAAAGTGCTCGTTTTACCAAGACATAGCTATTAAACTATACCTAAATATGACGACAAAAAGCTTGAAATTAAATTTATAGCAAATTTCTTGTTTCACAGATTTGGCTACCACCATTTTGAATGTGGCATAAACTGTTAACTATATATTTAGTAATAACCATATTGAAAAAAAATTGGACCGCTATAAATAAAAACGTATGCATTGAACAGAAAAAAATTTTCAATAAAAGTGATAGAAAATTTGATTATCTATGAAAATGATTTTCACTATTCTTGTCGTACGAAGCACGGTTAACGAGAAATTCAATAAAACGCGTTATTCAAGATGGCGGCTGAAGCAGAGGCCCCCCGTCCCGCCAACTTGGATTTACATTTAGAGCACCTGTGAATTTTTCCAAAAAAAAATTACATTCTGTAGAAAATTGCATTATGAACATACTTTTTTTTCTCTGGCTCTTGGACTATATCCACAATTCAAATCTTACATTTATATTGAAGCTATATTTCGTGAAATATTCATGAAAAATAAGTTATCTCCGTAATAAACTTATTAATTTTAATCATGCAAACTGCAGGATTCTGCATATTACATTAACTGTTGAAACGAAATAAGGTGAAGAATTATCAAGTTGAGAAGGTTGACCGTGACAACTATGTAATTTAGCGTTTTCCAACCTTTTAGCATTCGCGGCAAAATTTCCTATCGAGTGTGCAGATCATCATTTCATTTGTATCTCGCACTTCCAATACATAATACAATAAAATGTAATACTGAAAAAAAGTCTTTTGTTTGGATCGTGTGTGCAGCATAGAAGAACGAAACTCGAAACTCATTTAAGATGTGATTTCTTGGTATAATATATTTTCACAGAAAATTTTCAAATTAAAATAAAATATTTACAAATCGGTATCTTCTCCTAACGTGCTTTTTTTCTGCTCTAATGATAGTATCCATGAGCTGCAATAAGAGGAGCAGCATGAGCAACAGTAGCGGGATGTACAGCGTGTCCAGATCTTTCTACGACTGCGTTGAAGCCATTGTGGTCATCGGCGGTGTAGTGGACTGTTCTGGTGGTACCATCAGCCTCCAAGAGGGAGTAAGAACCCTTGACTACATCTCCATCACGTACTTCGTGCTGGCTTTTGTGGTCCCCAGTGTGTCCATCTTGAACTCCGTAGTTGAATTCGTACTTAGGATGAGCCTGATGAAAATATAACACGTTAATGCATATATTTGATGTATTGTTTCCGCAACTAACAAATACTTCGTTCTTTTTTTGATAGAAATCATTGTGAAAAATCCTCATTAGTAGGTAAAGTCATTTTGAATTTTAAGACATTTACAGACAGAATACATTTGTCAAATAACTCATGCATGAAAATATACCAATCAATGCATATATTTGATATAAGTTATTTTTATCGTTCATCGTATGGCATCGTGAACGTACAAATAATTCATAATAATAAGTGTAATTATTTGGTGACTGAAACCACTTTCTGTTGAGTTTTGAAAGTTTGATTACGAATTGATTCCATACATTATCAAATCACGTTAAAATTATCATTGTTATTGATAACTTACATAATAGTCAACAGCATGGGCTACTGGAGCAGCGTGGGCAACAACAGGTGCAGCATATCCATGAGAAAGAATGGATGAAGAATATCCTTGAGCTAAAGCAGGAGCAGCATATCCATGTAATCCAGAGGCAATCAAACCATTTGACGCATAAGAAGTAGCTGGCAGAAGACCGGCTTTGGCGAAAACCACAAAGGCAGAGATAACGATGACCTAGATACGACATGATTTAATTTCTTTGCTACAAATCTATTCACACTTTACAAGAGTATATAAATATATATATATATATATATATATATATATATATTATATATATATATATATATATATATATATATATATATATATATATATATATATATATATAATTATATATATGTATATATAATTATATATATGTATATATATATATATATATATATATATATTGTTAGTATCTGATATTAATCTCTTTCATATCAATACTATTCTTCATATATTCACTTTATTACTTTTATTCATTTGAAATTTGTTCAGTAAAAGTTATTCAGAACAAGTATAAATACTGATTTTAACATTCAGATAAATTATTGAATTATTCCAAAAATAATAATTTTATTATTTTCATAGGATTTTGCAATTTATTTTAATTCCTATTAATTCAAAGTTGGAATTATTAAGGTATGTTCGAAAGAGAAGCTGATATTTAGCTAAGTCAATATTGAGTGATAAGAACGTAATCAGAACAAGTTAAAGACAACTATATTCAAGCTTTTTTTACTGAAGTTGACAATATTTGTTATTTACAACTAATCACTAACTTTGAAATAATTGCTTTCAATTTAATAAAGAAATTGGTTTTCCTTGGATATTCTTATGTATCAATATTGAAAATATTTCATATTTTCAACTATTTAATATATCACCTTACCTTCGAGAACATGGTAATGATATAACAGAGTTCAATAGTAAACTGACATAATAATTCAGCGAACCAGCTTTTATACCATATCGCTTACATTGACCAAAGAAAGGTTACATACCAGAATGTAATATGAACTCGAAATATAGCGAGTATTTGGAAATACTAAATTTACCTATATAACCGTTTGATACCTTTAATGCTAGATGAAGCTGGTATATTAGGGTTCAAATATTTCTAAATGTGTTCACTTTTACTGTAGAGAAGAACAAAAATTATTCATCTGTGTATATTGAAATTAGTTCTGTTTTATTCGTCAAAATATGCAGGATCATTTTGAATGGAACATGATCTGAACTTGCATTATCTACTATCTTCATTTTTATGCTATTTAGATTCACAAACCGTTAAATGAAAGACGTTAAAATAATTATGACATTATATTTTGGCTTATTTGACCTTTAATTCATTAAGTATAAACAATCATTAGATACTTAAGGATGATAAATTTACAGATGTCAACAAGATTTCTGTGAAATAATAATTCAGAGAAGTTATGTCCTTAATAACGAAAAAAAAATTTCCCAATATTATTTAACATAAACTTTTCAGTCCACCGTTTTGCACAAGAAATCTGAAACCATTTAAAGAAAGAATATTTATATCCCTTAAAATTTGTTAATTTGTTAGAAGCTCATCAAATTTGTCTTATTTCGAACATCCTTTGGTATTAAAAAATTTAACTAATTTCATGTACAACATTGATTTGAGCGCTTAGCAATTAAAATTTGTTGTATTTCGAACATCCTCTGATTAACAAATTGATTATTAACAACAATTGAATATGAACAACCCAGTTGTTATTCCACCATTTACCTTATAACACCCAATATTGAGTTTATCCAAATATTATGCAAATTTTATTCTATGTAAGTAATCTGTTCATAGAATAAAATACGGATACACTACTGCATAGCACTAGGAATGTTTACACCCCTCGGCCCATGTGCATGTCGTAATGCCTGATAAGTCTATCCCGGATAAATTTTTTTACGAAATCATGTTTAAAGGAAGAAAAATTTTTGAAAACACTTTTCTTATGAAATCATATGTGTTTCATCGATATCCGTTGGAAGTTTTAAAATCGGACCAGCTACCAACTTTTCGTCGTGAGACTAAAAAAGAGGTAATAAAAAATCTAAAAAACGCTATAATTTTTTTATTCTTCGTGGGAAAAAATTTTTGGGAACACTTTTCCTATGAAATCATATGTGTTTTATCGATATCCGTTGGAATTTTTAAAATCGGACCAGATCCTAAGTTTTTGAGGTGAGACTAAAGAAGAGGTAATAAAAAATCTAAAAAACGCTATAATTTTATTATTCTATATGTCGTAATGCCTGATAAGTCTATCCCGGATAAATTTTTTTACGGAATCATGTTTAAACGAAGAAAAATTTTTGAAAACACTTTTCTTATGAAATCATATGTGTTTCATCGATATCCGTTGGAAGTTTTAAAATCGGACCATCTACCAACTTTTCGTCGTGAGACTAAAAAAGAGGTAATAAAAAATCTAAAAAACGCTATAATTTTTTTATTCTTCGTGGGAAAAAATTTTTGGAAACACTTTTCCTATGAAATCGTATGTGTTTTATTGATATCCGTTGGAATTTTTAAAATCGGACCAGATCCCAAGTTTTTGTCGTGAGACTGAAGAAGAGGTAATAAAAAATCTAAAAAACGCTATAATTTTATTATTCTTCGTGGGGAAATGAAAACACTTTTCTTATGAAATCATATGTGTTTTATCGATATCCGTTGGAATTTTTGAAATCGGATCGGATCCCAACTTTTTGTCGTGAGACTATAACCCCTTTAGCTTCGCCTCGGAGTAAAAATCAGAGTAGTTAATGTATTAATGAAAAGATACCATGCCATGCAACTTTCTTTAATGACACTAAAACTTTACCTCAAATCAAGAATAATATTTGTGCATGAACAAATTTTGAAGTGTGTGAATTTTAATTTGAAGTGAATACATGCATGTGAAATTGCAAAACAAAAATGGTTCCAATAATGAGCACTTGTTTGTTCAAAACCAAGTGGTTAAGCGATATCTAACTCAACTTGACTTTGTGGAATGAAGTATAAACTGTAACATAAAATATTCATTATATGTGATGGATCTCGGAATATTCATATTTCGAGTGATCTTAACAAATTTTTCCCAAAAATTTTAAATTTGATGTCCATCATTTGGAACTCTATCAAACTGGACGGTAATGATTAACTATTATCCACGGATGCCTCGGTAGCCAGGCGGTTAAGATATCGTTTTATTTATCGAAGATCTTGGGTTAGAGTGCCTCATTGCTCTTGGCAGTTGATTATTAGGCCAGTCGGGAAAGAGATAAAAACAAACTATGAAATTTTGCAACCTTTTCCGAAGTTCTGCAAACTTGGAGTAGTATTAAATATATTATTTCATATCACGTTTCAAATTTGCAACCAATTCAAGGGTACGGAACATTTTTTAAATTCAAAATTAACGTTTTTCTTTGATAAACTGACCTAAAAAAATTCCAAAGGATATACAAACTTGACAGATACTTCGGAAAAATATACCAAACAGTTGTATAAATTTGCAACCTTTTACGTTGACCGGATCATGTTTATTTATAATTGTTTTAATTCGTGGTACAATTTTCGAGCAAGATGGTCTCGAAATAATCACAAAAGTTTTGAAAATTGGTTACAAATTCAGAAAATATCAATTCTGATGCATTTACAAATTTGCAACCTTGTACGCGGTCCGGAACTTTATGCAATCTGCAAAAATATGATTTTTGGATTTTTATATTTTTGCAAATTGCATAATGTTCCGGACCGCGTACAAGGTTGCAAATTTGCAAATGCATCAGAATAGATATTTTCTGAATTTGCAACCAATTTTCAAAACTTTTGTGATTATTTCGAGACCATCTTGCCCGAAAAAAATTACCACCAATTGAAAAAAAATATAAATAAACATGATCCGGTCATCGTAAAAGGTTGCAAATTTATACAACTGTTCGGTATATTTTTCCGAAGTATCTGTCAAGTTTGTATATCCTTTGGAATTTTTTTAGGTCAGTTTATCAAAAAAAAACGTTAATTTTGAATGTAAAAAATGTTGCGTACCGTAGAACGGGGCTAAATTGGAAATTCGGGGATATTTTAGAATTCATAACCTGTAACTACATCTGGCAATCCTGTTTAGGTAAAACACTATTCCGCGTAAATTACACTGTAATAGTATAGTACATAACCTTACTTATTCAGACTTTAGATGATTTCAGTATTCGTAAGCGTGGTAATGGTCTGTTAGACATTGAAAGTGAGGCGGAAAATCAACCAATATTTGAGCCTGTCAAACTTTCAGTGCTAGTGCGTCGTGGGTGAGAGTTATAGCAGTTAAGTTTTATATAAAAAATGGTGTTGATGTTAGTATCATTGTGCAAAAAAGTTATAAACATTATGCTACCCCAAAATTTTTTATGGTCCTTTTTGAAGATCGGGGCTATTCTGGATGGCGTTTTTATAATCATTCCAAAATATCCCCGGTCTTCTAAAATCACCCCATTCTTTAAATTATCAATGCTATATACATTTTATTATTCTTGATTTAAAAATGTATGTTTTCCAATTTAACCCCATATACGAGGTAACTATAATTAATGCGTTATTCTTACCGATTCTAAAATATCCCCGACCCACGAGGCTAATTTAGACGGGCCTAAAACAATTTTTTTTCAGCACCCTGTAAGAATGGGGACCTATTTATCATAGAAAAATATTTGGTCGTATATAAACCTATCCAAAAAGCATATCAAAATAGATTATTTTTAATTACTCTTTCTGCAATATTAAAAATAATGAAAAAAAAAGTCTACAATAGCCCCGTTCTACGGTACCGTTAAATAGTTTGCATATTTGATACGTGATATGAAATAATATATTTAATACCACTCCAAGTTTGCACAACTTTTTTTCACAAGCATAAAGCAAAATTCAATATTTTTGAAATTTTAACAATGTTCCGGACTTCGGAAAAGGTTGCAAAATGAGATTTTTTCCTTTCTCTATGTAGCATTCAGTTGACGAAATTTCAAAAACTTTTGGAATTATTGTCAAATTTTCGATTTTCAATGTCCAAATTGACTGGCCTATATATGATATGTAAGCATTTCCCAAACATTTTTTTTCGTAACCTGGTTATTTTAATATTTTCCTTCGTGACCCAGTACCTAAAATTTTTCATGGGTTATTGTTAAAATGAAAGAAGATTAGCAATTGATCATTTTAATGGTAGAGCAAAAGTAACACTAACAAAGATTGCACGCAAACAAGCATTACAAATGATATACTACTATATGTTATAATAAGTGAACTAGGAAAATCTACAATAATATACCAACTTTCCAAGAGAGCTGGTTATATGTTTTCCGCAACAAGAATTCAACATTCACAATCTAACTATTATAGAAATCGTCGAAGTGTTCGATAATTTCTGAATTATTGAATAATTGGCTTTGTTCACTTTATGTAATATATTAAATTGACCATGGTCAGCTTATATATTTTAATTTTGCATATATATACCTGGTGTAAATGAGTGATGAGTCACTCCTATAGGCGTCCGAAATTAAGATCGTAGCGCCGGAACGGCTAATATCGGTACTAGAGCATGGGAGATTAGCTGCTTTATTTACATTGGTTGTAATGGTATTTACGTTCATTTCGTTTTGAGTTTTCGAACGTTTATAGTCGTTATTTGTGTTTTTTTTGGACTTTGTATTTTCCTGTGATATATTGTGTTTGGATTGAGGACAATTTTATGTCTGTTCAACAGTAGATAACCTACCTACATCAAGTTGAAATTTACACCGAGTTTTTATCATTGAACATGAAAATCAATAATAAAATAAAGTAGAGGACGAATAAATTAATTGGTTGAAGGAACAATGTATATCTCATGAAAAGGCTGTATGATAGAGCACCTATTTATTTAAAAAATAAAAAAACTTTCAAAAGTTTCAAGAAAACATCTCTGACATGTCTACTTTCATTACGAACTGAAGAATTTTTGAGTATAATGGACAAAACTAAGTACTTACCAGCTAAACTGAAAGAAACAACATGAAATGAAAGAAGAATTAATATGAATACTCTGCTTGAATGGTTTGAACGTAATAAGTTATTATATTTTTTGAATTTTCCTGACGTATAACAGCTATCCTAAAAGTACGGTGGACTTCTGAGAGTCTGGTTTTTTTTGATAGAATCTCTGTTTTCTGAGAGTATGGTTTTTTTGATAGAATCTCTGTTTTCCTGATTATATAATTGAATATTTTAGTTTTTACCTAGCTATAGGGTCAAGATTTATTTCATATTCTTGATGTTATGATAAACTGTTATTTTGGTTGTGCAAATAAACATCATTTGTTATTATTATTTTAATAGTATCTCTGGTTGTTACATGAAAGAAATACAATTATCTAGAATCTCTGGATGATGGCCCAGGTTCAGATTCCGATAAAAGTGGAACATTTTTCGTTGGAATATCATTGGACTTCAAAAACTCTACGTTTTCGGTTAGCTGAAAATTGCACATCATTAGTTGGTATAATTCTATATGGAAAAATCCACAAACTTACTGCAGGAAAAATAATTATTCTCAGTAAACTGTAAAGAACAACTCTCTTATGTTCTGACATTTTTTTTCAATCTTCAAGTTATGAATCCACACCTTTCTTTTGTAATTCATTTCCTTGTTTCCCAAATTTGGAATGCAACTTTGAATTGTCCAGCTTTGGGAAAGGTATGTAAGCTATATTCGGTTTTTTTTGCCCAAGATGAACAATAGAATACACAACAATAGTGATTCATCTCTTCTGAACGTTCATAAAAGATCCAAAATACAATTAAAACTCAAAAACTTCTCATATAAAATACACGTAAACAGATGTAAACAAAGCAATCTATCTCCCATGCTCTAGTGATATTCGACACCGGTAGGGGGCGTATCGCTTATTATGTTTTCCCTATAACTTTTCAATGGATTCTTCGATTGTATTGAATTTGGGTATTTAATCTCAGACATAATTTTGAATTTTTTCACATACGGAATCAATATGGCTGACTTCCGGTTTCACAGAAAACGATATTAAAATTAAAAATTCAAATACCCTATATATTTTTACAAATTTTAATTCTGAGGCTTCAAGTACATACATTCCATCTGTCAAATGTCATTCCTAGCGCCGATTGAATTTTGTTTTTCATTTGGTTTTTTTTCATCGTAGATGGCTGCGGCATCGTCTAAATCATAGATAATTGATTCAAAATATGGCCTTAAGTGATAATTTTTTAAAAATTCATTTTCGTGAAGTTTGTTAACGATTTAATTCTTTTTCGAACCAAACCCCGTTTTTTGAATGAAAACATACATGGGCCATACTTAGGGTTGCCATCACCTAAATTGCTGACGCCGGACAAAAAAATTAAAAACTTCGGACATTCCGGTGAAATTCAGTTCTTTCCCGGACACCCCGTAAAATATATTTTTTTCGAATAAAATAAAACATCTTTTATATTTTGATTTTTTCATTTATTTGAACTTTAAACCGCTTGTTTGCGATATAAACAAACAACAAAAAACAAATGCAATATCTACTTTTATAACATAGTTTACAGTTTTCTCTTTTTGAGGTAATATGTTAACAAAAATAATCAGAATATCTCTTTTTTTGGTATCATCAAATAAAAATAACTTATAATGATAATTTTTGGTAGATCAAAATAGATCTAATAGACTACATTCTACATTGTTAAAACAAATTATAGGATAGGTTATCTAGTTGTGTTGGATAGGTTAGGTAACCAAAAGCCTAAATTATTTTTTATACTAATTTAACTCAACTTGATATTTTTCAGACTTGCTAATTTCTGCCAAAATGTCTTTCCTTTCCATCAGGCATTTTTAAAAATGGAAGCAACTCAAATCTTTGAAATTATACTTTATTTTGATCAGAGAAGAAGCCGTCTGTGTATTTAGCAAGTTTCTCTCTGGATTTAGCTTGTATACGTTTAGGATTATAAATTAATTTTTAAATATGATTTGCTTTAATATATTGCTCATCTTTATATCAATCGGGATCCCCCGGACACAAAATGTGTCCGGGTTTTACCCGGACATATTTTGAAAGCCCCGTCCGGACGACCCCCGGACGCCCCCTAAACTAGGACAAATCCGGGGAAACCCGGACGGATGGCAACCCTAGGCCCATACTGTATATCGAAAAATTCCTTCAAAATGATTCACAAATCAGTTTTCTCAATCCATAAATAACGAAGTTATTATTGAAATTCTCCTTCTTATTAGTTCCCTTTGCTCCTGAGACCGAGCTAGAATTGACATTTGATAGATGGAATGTTTGTATTCGAAGCCTCAGAATTAAAATATGTACAAATATATAGGGTGTTCTATTTGAATTTTTATATCGTTTTCTGTGAAACCGGAAGTCAGCCATATTGATTTCGTATGTGAAAAAATTCAAAATTATCTCTGAGATAAACCACCCAAATTTCAATAAAATCGGAGAATTCATTAAAAAGTTATAGGAGTGGCCCATCACTTATTTACAGCCGATATATGTTTATAATTAATATAAATTTTAATGTGAAGGGTGTTGCTGTTTCTCATCAACCAAATATTTCAGGTGTAGAGAAGAGGGTGACAATTTTATACTTTAATCTGGTTCCACGTATAATCGATTCCTAAATTCATTTTTCAGAAAAATAAGTGTTGAGAAAAGTACTTGTATTTTTTAAGAATCAGAATATTTTAAGTTTGTGTTCTCTTAAAAGTGGTGACATTGTGGGACGTTATTTATTTTTAATAGTTTCTGCCAATAATAGCTGGATATATTCCCAGAAAGTATAAAAGTACCATGTATTTTTGCACACAATTAATTCATTCAATAATGTCGATTTAATTTTATTTAGTTAAATTCTACATTTTCCTGAAAATAAATAAACTAAAACCGAAAGCAGCTAGATTTTTGGAGTTTCTTTGCGACCCGGTATTTTTTTTCCATGGCCCGGTATCGGATCGCGACACGGCATGCGATTTAATGGTTCATAAATTTTTATTTTTTTGGATAGTTCCCAATACTCAAGAAAATTGCTCGTTCGAAACCGGTTTTAAACTGTGGATCATTTGGGTATAAAGAAACTATTATACAGGGAAACATATAAAAAAATATTTCGGAACAATTAATTATTATTTTTTTTCTACTAATCAACTTATTACAATAAATTGGTTGAACATATTTTCCACATGAGCAGCCATTTATATTATTTCAAATGAATACCATATTCATATATATTAGATCACACTCTTAGTCTCAGAATATTATGGAAGATTAGATGCAAAATTTTCATCGAATTATTTCATAGAACGGTGATATAATACTTATATTATTGTTCATATCCAAGCTAAAAAATTTGCTTCATGAATGACACATTCCTGAATTGTGAGTTCAAGTTATTTAACGTTACCAAATAAGCAACAAATTATTCGGTTTCCTATCACCTTGGTGCAGTCGCTTATATTTAATTGTTATATATATATTGCAAAACCTATTTCGAGAATAATCATTTTTTCCGATATTAAACATTCTCTATCTAATTTATAAGGTAATCTATTGACCTCCACGTCTTAAATAACAGAATGTACCTACTCTACATTACGTTGCCTATTGTCTTGAAATATGATACCTTAAAAGTATTTTAAAACTTCCTCAAGAATGGTACGGAATTCCATTCAAATTGTCCTTGTATCGCTTGATTTATAGCTAGGAAATTAGGTTAACCAAAATACTAACGGATAGAATTGCTTCAATAAATCGTGGTAAATTCTCATTCTTTAAAAAACTTTAATTTCTTCGGCGAAAAGTATGGAAGTATTTATTTCCATCCGTACTCTATGATTTGTTTTATGTAATTCGTAGAATTTGATTTTCTATTCAATACTATTCAGTTCCTATTCAGACTACTGAAAACAAGGAGAATCGAAAGTATAAAGTGTTGTTAAGTGGGACTTCACCCTGGTTTGAGGTTTGAAGAAACTGCCAATCAAGATTTGGCCTTGTAGGTCTTAAGTAACTTCAAGTGGTATAAGTTTGTGAGTACGTGTAACATGGTATGATCAACGATCGTCGGTGTTTCGAGTCTACTCTCTCACATTATGAGTATATAACATCCAGTCGGGGTCGAAACTTTTTTTTTAGTTTTGAGAAAGTCACGAAATTCGTGGCGAACTCTTAACTATTTAATAAAAACGGGTTTGAAATTAGATCTTCTTTTTTTTTTTTATATTTTGCTCAAATTTTTGATATCTGTTTTCTCGTTTATAGCACGATTATTCCTTTTTATATATATCATTTCAAGGATTTCTCGTTTTCTCTTGTTGGTTTCTCTGTGTAGTATTTTGGTATTCTCAAATTGGAACTCATGTTTATATTTCGCTTTATGGTTTGAAAGGGCTGTTATATTTTTTTTATCATATTTATGTCCGTTTACACGGTTTGCCAAATATTGGCTCGATTGTCCGATATATACAGCATCACAGTTTGAACACGGAATCTCATATACAGTATGTGTTGTTTTATTAACAGGCGTTCTTGTTTTTAATTTGGAGTAGTTTCTTTTAAACGTGTTTTGAGTTTTATGCCCAATTTTTATCGTTTTTGGGTTCCGGTACCCTCTGTATACTCTCTGACAGTTCATATTATGTACGGAAACGACGTGAAATTCTGTCTATCGCGAATCTCAAGTCGCCTCCCTCAGTGAATTTCTTCATTCGACCCAACATTTATTTTACCATGTTGCCAGGGATAATTGTTTTGTTTTTAGACTTCTTTTGCCTTTTTTATTGCGTCAGTTCTGAATTTTTGATCTGAAGTTTAATCGCCCTGTCAGCTAGACCAATTACTACAGTTTTTTTTCTGGTTATGTGGATGATTTGAAAGGTATATATATATATATATAATATATATATATATATTATATATATATATATACATATTATATAAATATATATAAATATATATATATATATATATATATATATATATATATATTTATATATATATATATATATAAGAATATAGCTTTTAAACAGATTCCGCTAAAATAACAATAAAATTAAGTAATATCTTCAGAAAAAATACCATGGCACGTCCACTCACATCTTGAGGGTGCAAATTTTCACAGAAATAACATCCCCGAAAATTCACCCCTGTGGAAGTAGTAGCAACCATTTAACGTGTTTTGAAAGGCATAGCATCGAGTGGTGTATAGTACTGTTTAATAGTAATAATAAAATAGGTACTTTTATTGTCTTCATGATTTTGATAACAAATTTTGTTTCACTCTCAAACCTGCTGCGTAATTTTCCATTGAATAAGTGAAAGTATGGTTTCTTCGACTGTTTACGACAGATGTCTGATAACAAGAAAATCAAGTTGGTGATACAGAATTTAGAAGAGTGCAAACTTTGATATGAAATTTACAAATTTTCATAATGAAAAATGCAATAAGTAAGTTTATTTCAATTTTCGGTAAATATGTTAATTTCAAATTTATTTTAAATGCCAGCACACTCAGCTGTTCCACATACTGATAGTAAAAACAACAATTCAGTGAAGTAAATGTTCGAATTGGTTTCAGTTTTTCTGCATGTAATAATACACCCTTAACTCGAAGAACTCTGCAACAATTCGGGAGATATTCTTCTGCAATCATTTTCTATTCTTTGGAACAGATCTTCAATTGTTCCTGGTGCTTTTCCGAAACATATACTTTTCAGATGGCTACACAGAAAAAAATTTAACACTTTGAAATTAGGCTAACGAGCTGGCCATTCTATAGGACTCTTCTTTCTATGTCCCTCACGGTGCACCAGCTTTTATACCCCTCACCCTATTTCACTCTACCTGAATTTTTTCGTTTGTCACTGCAATGACGGTTTTTTTGCGATTGTATACCGACCCAGTTTGTACAAACTTATCGAGAAGCCTCCCAACATAAGTTTTGTCTACATTGGCTCTTGGATTGGCTTGATTGAAAAGGTCTGCAGCAGCTTGGCAGTTGGAAATATTTTGATTGTTCAAAGCAACTATTTCGATACGTTGAGCTGTGGTTTAAACCATTATTATTCATAATTTTAAGAAGAACCTTGAATTAAAATGATAAGGCCCCCTCACACAGACGTGGATGTGTTAAGACATCAACGTGCATCCAAAAATGATAATGTGGATTCAAAAATACCCATCAATCGTCAATCGCTTGAATTTTTGGATGCGCATTCAACGAACACGTACAGATGTGAACGTCGGTGTATTAATTCATCACGTCCGTGTGTAGCCCGCAATACAAACGAAACTACTCTAGCAATTCGTTTTTTCTTACTGATTGAGATCAATGTGGAAATCTGGTAGATAGCACTGACCTGCTTAGGCCTCTACACACGGACGTTGATGTCTTAACATATCAACGTGCATCCAAGAACGTGCAACCAATAACGTTAATGTGGATGCACGTTTTTGAATGCACACTCCGGATGAACGCCGCGTTGATGTTTTCTGAATCGCATGAATTTTTGAATTCGCATTCAACGAACACGTACAGGTGTGAACGAGTCAATGCGATTTAACGTTATATTGATTGTACATTCTTGGATGCACGTTGATGTATCAAGACAAAACTGTAGTTTTGTACGTACGTTTGTATGCAATCAGGTGGCGTTTTTGGATGCACGTTTTTATGTAGCTCGCAATAAACAACTTTTTCAAACTTGTGAATCTATTGATAAGACAATTTTAAGGAAGAGAAGTGACACAAAAAGCGGGATTTGATAAATTATTATGTAGAGTAAACATTTTCACGCTACAATTGAATGAGAAGATAGCTTTCCTTCTATCGCGTATGAATTGCTTGGAAAAATGTAAAAATTTGTTTCATAATATGGTTGTATTTCTCTTATTCCTGCATCAACAACGCAATTTTCTTCTAAGTACACAATATTCGCCAAAAAAAAGTGTGGAATCCTCAGTTTCATTCATTAAATGGAAAATAACGCCGAAGGTTTTCAAGTGAAATAAACATTTTTAGCAAAATCATGAAGACAATACAAGTACCTTTCCCATGATAGACTACTAGGTGTTTTTCCTTTCAGAAAAAGTTGAAGGGTTGCTACCCCTTCCACAGGGGTGTATTTTTGGGGATGTTATTTATGTGAAAATGTGTCCCCCTCAAGATGAAAGTTGACGTGTCCCGGCATTTTTTACCTAATTTTCTTGTTATTTTAGCAGAATCTATTCAATATATACATATATATATATATATATATATATATATATATATATATATATATATATATATATATATATATATATATATATATATATATATATATATATATATATATATATATATACAGTGTGGCCCACCTCATTTGCTTCGGTGTTTTCCAAAACTATTTTGAAATATACATGGTGACGCAAAAAAGAGGTACATATCAAAGTTTTATTTTTTCTTATGGAACACCCTATATATTTTCATATTTTTAGATACCATAGACCAAATAAAGGTAACTTACTGTTATATTCCCTATACCTAAAACTGACCGTTTCTGAGTTATTTTGATAAATTAAAAAATACAGACCATAATTAAACAATTGTTTATACCCTGTAACATGTAACGAGCTGCTCGTAACTGAATTCAATTCTTAGCTGAAAGGTTAAAGTTAACTTCCACATAAAAGTTTTATTTCAATATTGTACAGAGTGGTGAAAAAAGTTGCATCAAAGTTTTTTATGGAATAACTTCTTAAAGTTAAATGGAACATCCTGTAGACGATGACATATTTTGACGTAGAATTAGATTCCCTTTAAAACTATATCAGGGTTTCCTATACCTATCTCTTATGATTGCTACGCAAAAGACGTTTTAATATTCTACTTATGACTAATTTCTTTATCTTAAAATGGAACATCCTGTTTTGTAATTAAAAAGCATTTTTAAAATCTGTTTATTAAAGAACACGTAGATTCGCTAAAAGAACGAGATTAAATTTTCGCGAATACGGTGTTTCTCAAGCAAAATGCAGGCACAAGTATAAACTCAAATTTCGAATAAGAAGAGCGTTTCATTCCATACCGCGCAACATGCATATTATCAAGTTTTCAGCACTCATTTCAAGAGAGAGTTCGCTTATGCATCGAGCATAATAGGCACCTCTTTGAGCATTTGTAAAAAGAATAATTGTTAATTTTTCAATAAAATGAGTCCAAAAATGTTTTTAGTTTTTCATTGCAATACAGGATGTTCCATTTTTAAGATAAAGAAATCACTGAAGTAGAATATTAAAACGTGTTTTGCATATAAATCATAAAAAATAGGTATAGAGAACTCTGATATAGTTTCAAAGGAAATCTAATTTTGCTTCAAATATGTCATCGTATACAGGTATTCCATTTGACTTTAAAAAGTTATTCCATAAAAAAATGTGCCCAAACTTTGATGCAATTTTTTCACCTCTCTGTTCAATATTGAAATAAAACTTTTATGTGGAAGTTAACTTTAACCTTTTAGTTGAGCAGTGAATGCAGTAACAAGCAACTCGTTACATGTTACAGGGTGTAAACAATTGTTCAATTATGGTCTGTATGTTTTAATTTATCAGAATTACTCAGAAACAGTCAGTTTAAGGTATAGGGAATATAATAGTAACATACCTTTATTTGGTCTATAGTATCTAAAAATATAAAAAAATATAAGGTTTTCTATAAGAAAAAATATTACTTTGATATTTTTTTTTTTTTTACGTCACCCTGTATTTTTCAAAATAATTTTGGCATATGATCCTCATGGACCTACACATGGCTGTGCTAAATTTTTTTCCCCACTCTTTTTATTTCTCATAGAAACACCGAGGCGAATGGATTGGGCCATCCTGTATATATATATATATATATATATATATATATATATATATATATATATATATATATATATATATATATATATATATATCTTTCAAATCATGAAAAACATACTTGTTGACCATGGTAAATATCATATATTACATAAAGTGAACAAGAAAAATTCTTTAATAATTTAAAAATTATCAAACAGCTTTCCAAACGAGCTGGTTATACGTATTCTGCAACGCAAAATCTGCATTCACAATCCAACGGTGAATTATAGAAATTGTCAAGTCATTCCGACTCAAAATCAGCATACAGCTGTTTAGATATTATTAGATCTCATCAGTGCAGCTTATTTGACTCAGAGTGAATTAACAAATTTCTAATTGTTCCCCAATACAAATCGTGGTCAGTAACACTGTCTGGATAACAACCCAGAGCGCCCTCCCACCAAAGATATTGGGAACCAACAATTCATCGCTTAGATCGAAAATCCAGAAATTCGTAGCGCAAACACGTACCTCACAAAGGTTTTAAGTCACTATGTTAGTGTGCATTGGAATCATATACGCCATTGGAATCATATACCACGTAGAGTAAATATCTTCATGTCTGGAGGTAGGTACGTGTTCTCGCGAGGAATTTGTTAATTCTCTCCTAGTCAAATAAGCTGCACTGATGAGATCAAATAAGATCGAAACAGCTGTATGCAGATTTTGAGTCTGGGTGACTTGACAATTTCTATAATTCACCGTTGGATTGTGAATGCCGATTTTGCGTTGCGGAATACGTAGTTCCCAGAATGGCCCCCATTTCGGCTTCGGAGATAAGAGAGGGGTCGAGCTGTACCTATTACTCTATAATTACCAATAAGATCTTCTTCAACTAGGCCATAAACGGAAATTATAAGTGGCGTAACAACAACAGACCTAAGCTGATAGGCATCTTTCATATCGAAGGAAAATCATGTTATTTAGAGATTTTCCTTGTGTATGCTTTGAAAGTATTATCTTCAAATAGAATAGTTATGTCTATATATGTTTCTGAATGAAATTGATAAAACTATTTATTATGTAATTATGAAAGTTTGATATTGTATTATTATTATTGTAGAATTTTTATCTTCATAATGTAGGTATGCAATTTTTTTCTCTCTTCTTCAATGAAACTGTGGTGGTTAAAAACAAATATCGGAAAATTGATTTCGTGTATAGGTGCACTAAATTATGCAATTCAATCATTTTTTTCCAAATGAAATAAATGCCTTAGTTTTTGAATATTTCCAGAATTTCTGTAGTCACTAAATATATCACCAATTTTTTCTCTCCAACTCGTTTTTGTGTAAATATTGAAACTTCGTATCCCGCTCGGATATTTTTCACTAGAATTTAATAATTATTGAAGCCAATGGCCCGAAGAATAGCTACAATTTCAAAGTTTTATTTTGTATAGGTTTCAAAAATAAATTTCCCATTCCAAAAGTTTTTTCAAATAAAATTCTCCTTTTTGGAATCTCTGAAGTCATTGTTAAGCACAACTAAAATATTTTGACTTTCCACTCATTTGGTGGAAAAAACCAATTTCTCCTTGAATATTGACTTCATAATTCATAAATCTTCGGACAACATTTCTATTTCCATTTCTTTCACACAGGGCACCCTATATCACTATTCATCAAAGAATAGCGAATTTGATCCCCTTCAAGTTTTCCATACACTTTTAAAAATAAATTTCAAATACACAATGACATCAAAATCAAAATTCAATGGAATATGGTAGGTCATTCAGATCTATCTGACGCTGCGTCATAAGCGGGCTACACACGGACGATGATGAATTAATAAATCGACGTGCATCCAAAAACGTTAATGTGGATGCAATAGACTCACGTTTTTGAATGCACACTCCGAAAGAGCGCCACGTTGATGCATTCTGAAATCGCTTGAATTTTTGAATGCGCATTCCAATGAACATCATACTGTGAACGTGTGGATGCGATTTAACGGTATTGATTGTACATTCTTGGATGCACGTTGATGTATCAAGACAAAACTGTAGTGTTGTACGAACGTGTGTATGCAATCACGTTTTTGAATGCACGTCGATGAATTAATTCATCGACGTCTGTGTGTAGCCCGCAATAGATTCAATTATATGAATCTTTAAAATGAAGCATGTGTTTTTCTAATCATTTTTTCATGGATTTTAACTAAATAACGGCCCCATCAATCGAAAAAATAATGAATTGAGATTTTATAGTTCTAGAATCGGAAAATAGGAGTAGGTACCTAGAATTATGAGTTCCTTATATTATTTTTGAAGTTTTCGAAATAAAATTAATTTCATGAATACCAACAACAGTATGCAGCTGCTGAAGTAATTAATGAAAGGAGAATAAAGCCCGAGTTCCCTATAAATTGTGGCATTTAGTCTTGATGTGAATTTCAAATAAAAAACTGAAATATCTTTATAAAGAAATAAAAATTATAAAATCAATAAAAAATTAAACGGAATTAAATAGAACTATATTTACAAAAGCTGATAAAGGTAATACAGTCGTAGCGTTAAATCAAAAAACCTATTTATCCAAAACTAAAGAATTCTTAAACTCTGGTAATTATACAATTTTAAATAAAGATCCTACAACGAAATTTTCGAAAATTATCAAAATTGCTATTAATGAATCAAAGTCGATAATTAGTGATAGTGATATAAGAAAGTTAGTCATAACTAATCCACAAGAACCTCAGTTATATTCTTTAATAAAATTACACAAAAATGGTTACCCCCAGACCAGTAGTTTCATATATAACAGCTCCAGCCGTTAAATTATCAAAATTTTTGATTGACATAATTAAGAAATATACGAAATTTGAACCCAAGTATGCCATTAAAAATTCAAACGAGTTAATCAAAAACATTCAAAATATTGTATTATCATTATCATTATTATTATTATTATCATTATTATTATTATTATTATTATTACTAAGGTTAAGAGTAGAGGGTAACAAAATCCCATAAAACTCTAAAAAGAAAAAAAAGATACAATATAACAATTCAAAATTATTTTCTTTAAATGTAAACAATCTGTTTCCTAGCACTCCGCCTAATGAAACTGTAAATTTAAGCAAAAATTTTTTCATTTCAAATAATGTTCATCCACTAATACAGTCAGATATTACTCATTTACTGGAAATTTCTTTAGAACAAAATTATTTCAGTTTTAATAACGTGTGTTATAGTAATGAGGAAGGTTTGATTATGGGAAATCCTTTAAGACCTTTGTTATCAGAAATCTTCATGGATAATTTAGAGAAAACTATTATGAACTACTTCAGCAGTCAATACTTTCTTTATTGGTATAGATACGTTGATGAGGTCATTGTTTGCTATACTGGTACAGATAGACAATTGGATAATTTCATTACTCATATCAATTCCTTACATCCCCGTATTAAATTTTCTCTAGAAACTGAAATGAATAATTTCATAAATTACTTAGATTTAACTATTACCAGAAAAAGCAACAAACAACAATTTTCAATCTTTCATAAACCATCTCATACAGATATTACAATTTATAATACATCACTACACCATTTTTCACATAAATTAGCCGATTATCATAGTATAATTCATAGGCTTTTCAAAATTCCGTTGTCCGAAGCTAATTTTCGAAAAGAATTGCATATAATTAAATAAATGGCAGTAAGTAATGGTTATACACCCAATATGATTAGCAGCCTCATTCAGAGGAAAAAATACAAAATGGCAATTTCAGAAGTTTACCTATTTATACCCGAGAAAAGTAGAGTATTTAACAGTTTAACATACTTGGGTAAACCTTCCGAAAACCTGAAATTGTTTTTTCGTAAACAAAATTTCAAAATTTCACATAAATTCAACAATAGCATTGGAAAATTGATTAAAAACAACAAATCAAAAATTCATAGAGACGATCGTATTGGTGTTTATAGACTCGACTGTAACGATTGTGAAAAATTCTATATAGGACGTACAATTATTAGAAATTTAAAAATTCGAATACACGAACACCAACGTAGCTATATCAAGCAGAAAACTGACTCTAATTATGCGTGCCATCTTATTCAAGAAAACCATACCTTTAATCACAATTATAATATATTACAATTAGAAAATAGTATCTATAAAATCAACTGTTGGGAATCCCTATACATCAATAAATATAAAAATGCCGGAAACCTAGTTAACGACCAGATTGAAATAAACCCTTCTCCTCTCCTTAATCTGTTCTATGTACCTAATAATAGCGCTGAATGAATTGCTTTTTGTTATTTAGCTTCTCTAGGAACCCCTCTGTTATATTGAATTTTCATATAAATAGATTGTTTTGTAATACCATAGTTTAGTACGAGATTAAGTCAATGTTATGACGAAACGCGTTTACACAATAAATTTTTATTTCAAACTGTGAAAAGTTAGTTTTTTATTTCTTTATAAAGTTATGAATATGAACTTTCACCAAGTAAATGCCAATTCAATTCAAAAAAATGAAACAATTTTTTTAAACTCAAATATATCAGAGACCTCATGAAAAATGTTAATTGAGTTATAGGGATAATTATCTGTAGGTCGTTCAGAAAATATAAAATTTTCGTAACTCATCTCTACCAACTTCATCATCATAGCTACACTCAGCTTGGATATTTAATAGTTTCGTATGAAAACTTGGGAAACTGAAATTTTCTCATCATTATTATATTATATTATGAATTTTAAATAATCGAATTCGCATTCATTAATTAATCATAAGACCAACAAAACTTGTATCTATTTCAAAATGTTTGGTATATTACTAATTTAGACGTGCATATCAGCCACCGGTATTCTACCTTGAGTTGTGGCAAGATCATATAAAAGGAGTTTGGTTTAATCTTTAAGTCAGTAATCATTTTGATACGGTCATATCAACAACATGTTCTCGAAGGTTTGTAACATTATTTATTAAAGTGAAAAATTGTAATGTCGAGTAGTCATTGACTTTCGCCCAGTTCTATATTAAGAAACACTAATTATCGAGATGACGGAATCATGAACCGAAATTAATACAAAATTCAATGCACTCAGAGATTTCATGTTTTAATTTATCTGATATTATGGTTAAATTGATTCATATTCAATTACGAATTTCTTCTTCGAATTTTCAATAACAAATTAAGTTATTGAAGAAATTATAAACAGAACCGACTTTCTCTCAATAAATCATTAATTTGAATATCATTTATTAACAAGTACCTACTAATCTTATAGGAGTTGATAATTAAAGAAGAAATTATATTTTTTCACAGAAAATTCAGTTATTTGTATAGAAATAAGAATCTTTCATTCACACATCTTGCAAAAGCAATGTTAAATTTTTCAAGAATAGTTTAAGGTTCCTTACGAGTTTTCTATTTCACTCCATTATTATTTCTATAACTAATAAATTTTTTTTCGTAGATTATAGTTATCACCGCCGTTGTGGCCTTGGCCCAAGCTGGTCTCATTCCTGCAACTTCATACTCTTCATCTGGTTTAATCTCATCTGGATTAAATGGATACGGTGCATCTGCCATCAGTCACGGATATGCTGTTCCAGCTTTATCTCATGGATATTCCTCATCTATTCTATCCCACGGATATTCCGCTCCAGCTATTGGTCATGGATACGCCGTTTCTCCCGTTCTTGCCCACGCCGCACCAGCTGTAGGTCACGCTGTTGACTATTATGTAAGTGATTTCATTTTAAACTGATTGTACTACAGGTTTATTGAATGAAAAATATGTAATAGAGTGCAATATATAATTATATATATATATATATATATATAAAAATATATATATATATATATATATATATATATATAAAATAATATAATTATATTAATATAATTATATTAATATATATATAATAATATATATATAAATATAAATATATATATATATATATATATATATATATAAATATATATATATATATATATATATATATATATATATATATATATATATATATATATATATATATATAGGAAGAAAGTAGTAGTTGCTGACTAGTTAGAACCGAAATAGTAAATAGTGGGGAATGCAGCAAAGTAAAAGAGAACTCTTTAAAGGTTGTCCAAGCTTTCGGAATTCTTTAATTCCATCATCAGGGAAACTACAAAAATTATGGTACCAATCAACAAATTCACAAGACTTAGCGGAATTTCAACTTACCACTTTGATGAGAATGGTTACTAAGATGTACATGAAACATTTCAATTGACACATAGTTAAAATGAATTGATACTATACTAAATTAAAATATATAAATCGTTATTAAAATTACTGATATATGGTTTAAAATTATTAACACATTAGTACTTTCACGTGATTAGTACAGTCATTAATTTTTACAGGTTAGAATGAAACTGACTGACATTTATGTCTTATGTCACATTAAGGTTGGTACTGAAACTATAAATATCTATGGATCAACTGTTTGAGAGATGAAAATGTTATTTCTATGGAAATTTTTATCTAATGTTAATAAATTTCGAAAGCTTGGACAACCTTTAAAGACTTCTCTTTTACTTTGCTGCATTCCCCAATATTTACTAGTTCGGTTATATATATATATATATATATATATATATATATATATATATATATATATATATATATATATATATTCATCTATAACTTTTACTTTAACAAAATATTTCAAGAATCCAAAAGATATTCATAGGTTCATTGAACTTTCGAAAATGAACTATATGATTATTCATAATGAGAAAATGAGTTCTTACTTAACTATTTTCGATATTACATGCAGTTATCTATAATTGCAAATTCGTTCATTACACCATTATCAGATGAACAGTGACATTTTAACAGCTAAACTCTCACTCTCAAATCTATATCTATATAGGTACCAACAATAAACATTAATCATCAATTTGCAATCTAAATAGGAGATACTGTCAAAATAACGTAATATTACTGTTGAGTTAGATTGAAGGACTTGTCGTTCCCTTAATTATAATCATATCCCCAAGCTCCGACTGATATGAAATATGTAACTTGATTTCAATTTCTTACATATTCTAAGATGAAGACGGTTTTGCTGGACGAAATTTCTCTAGCAAAATCGATAACATATCAAATGACCCTTGAAATTTAGGATTAGTTACTACATTTGAAAGTAAAAAGAATACCTACTGTAGAAATTGAAACTATTTCTTATGTGAAGTTTGAATTTCTTTTTTAACGAATATTCGAATGAATTATTAATTAATATTTTTCTAAACACCTAGATGTAGTGGTTAATTGTTAAAATTTATTTTTGTTCAATTTTACCTCTCCTCTCAAGAAATGTTTCAATGTAGAGAAAATTTTTCTTCTCTTTCCTTCAGTTCAATAATCAGTACTTATAGTTCTCAAGCAAATTGATTCAATTTTGAACAGTCAAATGCAGTGCTATTCTTATTTTCCAGATTTTCTAAAATTTGCAAGGTCATGAAAAACAGAAAAACTCACCATTATTTCAAATTTCGATTTAAGTGATTTTTCTGAATTCGTGCCTGACTCAAGTGTTTTGGAGTCAATGTACCGATGTTCAATTTCAAATTCATCGATTCTGATAAGTATTTGATGTAATATATATATATATATATATCTATATATATATATATATATATATATATATATATATATATATATTATATAAAATGAAATGAACTAGGACATTTATTTGAAACTAATAAACAACCTCCTAGCGGAGCTGGCTATAAGAGTTCACGATAGCATATATATATTATATATATATATATATATAACAGAATTCTTCGTGTTAACGACACACGTTAACACGAAGAATTCTGTTTTCCATTCATTGCTACCTGTAAAAGGTATAAAATTTGAGCGCTTGTTACTTGCGGCGGGTGAATGTTGAATTACATCAAAATGGATGTATCAACTGTACTCTTGCTTAGCGATTATAGTAACCACCTTCGGGTGTCAGGACGTAAGAGTTTCGTTGCCGAAATGTTTTCTTCTATTCTGAAAGATGTGGTTCAATTGTTTCCGACTGGTGGCGCTGTGTCATATTTATATGTCATGGAGTTACTAGAAGAAATATGTATGACCGTTTGAAATGTTGGTTTGGTTATCACTCCCGGTGGATGGATGATACTGATGAGCCCCGATAAGGGCGAAACAGTCTGTCTATCAATTTCCATCGATTGTGATAAACAAATTAACATTTCGAACAATTACCGTCTGGGGTAGATGGTTGATATTTCGATGCTTCGTGAACTCTTATAGCCAGCTCCGCTAGGAGGTTTGTTTGATTAGTTTCAAATAAATGTCCTAGTTCATTTCATTTTATTGCCACGAACGTGTGTCGTTAACACGAAGAATTCTGTTTTCCATATATATATATATATATATATATATATATATATATATATATATATATATATATATATATATATATATATATATATATATATATATATATATATATATATATATATATATAGTCGGATTGAACCCCGGAATCTTCCTCAGAATCATTCCACCATCCAAGAAAACATACGATATAACATATATATTGATAAATATTCTCATTTCTGTAGGCTCATCCCAAATACGAATTCAACTATGGAGTTCAAGATGGGCACACTGGCGACAACAAAAGCCAGCACGAAGTACGTGATGGAGATGTAGTAAAGGGATCCTACTCCCTCTTGGAGGCTGACGGTACCACCAGAACTGTACACTACACCGCCGATGACCACAATGGCTTCAACGCTGTCGTAGAAAGATCTGGACACGCTGTACATCCCGCTCCATTAGCTCATGCCGCTCCACTGATTGCCGCTTCTCCATACGCAGCTCATGGGCTTTATCATTAGAGTTCGACTGATTTAGAATAGAATACTTGAATTGTAAATATTATTGCTATATTGCAAAGTTCACTGATAAAATAGATTGAACTGAATGCTGAAATAGGTTCTTAATTTTTCACACGCACACCTAAAATAATGATGGGACATGTTTTGGTTGATGAATTCCCCAAATCTATGAACAGAATATACAAATTCTTATCTCGATTCGTCTTCTTCTAACAATATATGTATACAAGGTTTTCAAACTCAGAGCGGAACTATTGCTAACTTCGTTATTATTAAATATCAAAATATTTCCGATTTTCCAAAAAGAAAAACCATAGAGGTCATGTCTGGTGATCGAGAAGGCATACGGATAGAGCCGTTGGTTGATAAATATCTGCCATTGAAAAAAAATTTATATATAGATATGAGCTTGGTGAATACTATGCTCAGAAGCTTAGGAGCTCTATCTTGATGAAAGTATATATGTTGTCTATCCATTACATTCAGGTCAATCAAGAAGTTTGGAAGTAGGGCGGTTAACATTTCTACGTAGATCTCAACAGTCAATGCACCTTGATAGAATACATAGCCTAAAATTGTTGAGCCGATCAAACCACACCCAACATTAACACTAGAACTTCCCTGCGGGTTACAAGAACGGACGAGCAACGGATTTGCACGACTCCAAATATGCCTGGTTTTTCTGTTATACATGCCCCTACTGGAGAAATTCGATTTCGTCACTCCAAAGAATCAAGGGCCAACCATTATTTTTAAGTCTGATTTTATTGATAAACCACTGAACGCATCTTTCTTGTTTACTTGGAACCAGCGTCTCTTTAGGTCTGTACCTACACGGCACAAACTTATGCTTTTTTAGAATATTGTGTTAAAAACCTTGTCCACTTTCTTGAATTGAATCGTTAATAGAATCAATGGGATGAGCTTGAAAGTAAGCTTAGACGTATATCACTGTAAAGTTCACGAGCTCGGTGGCTAATTTTTTGACAAATGATATAACATCCCATCATATAACATATTTCTGAATGCGTAATAGTATATTACATACCGAGCGGGGAAGTAATCTATTACAGCCGAACGGCGAGGTAGCATACCGAGGTGCGCAGCACCGAGGTGTGCTACAGACGTGAGGCTGGAATAATTTTCCCCGAGGTTTGTATACTATTTTACTCACAATCTATCACATTAATAATCAAGTTCTGATAATAGTTATTATTACTTGTATTAATGAGGCAACATAAGAAGTTAATTGATTCAACCATAGATTCGATCTGACAGTTGGGTCATAATTCACAATTTAATTTTTGACAATACATATTAACGAAAAATGTCCGACTGCGAATTTGAATCCACACCACCAGAACTTCGAGCAGCTGCAGAACTAGCATCCGAAGGCCTTATTCCTGTGAAAAGCAGAGTAAGGTATGTGAATACGTACGAAACGTATATTAACTGGTGCGTGGCTAAAGGTGCGCTGCACACCTCTGAGACTGTGCTCCTTGCCTATTTCGGTGAATTGAGTAATCAGAATAAAGCCAGTACATTATGGTCAAGGTACTCGATGCTACGAACGCTATTAAATATTAGGCATAATGTTGACATTAGTAATTATGCAAAATTGCGAGCATACTTGAAAAGGCAGAATGTGGGATACAAAGCTAAAAAGTCAAGTGTTCTTTCCGAAGAAAATATCGATAAATTTCTAAACGATGCTCCGGTAGAATATCTCCCTCAAAAGGTAATATTTTAATTTCTTTAGTGCATATTAAAAATGTTAAAGTACAAATTTCTTTCAGGTTGCTTTGATTATTGGCATTTCCGGAGCTTGCAGGTGTGATGAACTTCTAAAAATGAAAATAAATGATTTGGAAATTTTAGAAAATCGGATTATAATAACGATTCCTATAACCAAAACCTATTCCTCGCGTACATTTGTGATTACAAAACCGGAATGGATGAAAGTAGTGAAACAATACTGTGACATGCGCAACAACATCGAATGTGAAAGGTTGTTCTTACAAATGAGGTTTGGCAAAGTTACACGACAGCCTTTTGGGCATAATTCTATCGGAAGTTTTCCCAAAAAAATTGCAACCTTTTTAAAACTAGAAAATGTTAATGGGTTCACAGGACATTGTTTCAGACGTACTTCAGCGACATTATTAGCAAATACAGGTGGAGACATTCTACAGTTGAAGAGATTAGGGGGGTGGAAATCTAGTACCGTGGCTGAAGGTTATGTGGAGAATTCTTTGCATGGACAAGTAAAAATAGCTAATATGTTGTCTCATGTTGAAAATCCTAGAACGTCGGCATCATCATCGAATTCTGAAATTCATAACTTTAAGCAACAAGGTCTTGCTTCAACGGTCAATAGTAATCACAATTCGAATGTAACTATTAATATTTATAATTCCAAATAGTTTTTTTTCTTTTTATATTAAATGAATATCGACTTAATTCTGATTTATTTCCATGCTAGTAGGTAAAGTGACACAAGCTAGCCGGTAAAGTGACATTTGCTAGCCGGGAAAGTGAGATTCGCTAGCCGGGAAAGTATGAGGTATGTAATGAAGCGCTTCCCTACTGTTATGAAGGTTAGAAAACCATCGATTACCGATCGATTGTGAGTAAAAGACAATTTTCGCCTCAAAAAACAAAAACTGTAGAATGTTTACTAGCAAAGCTATAATTTGACATTTTAATATTTTAGCAGTCGTAAAACAAACGAATTTTGTTTATGAATAACAGCCACCTTGACGAATTTGAAAAATCATCAATAGCTCTAATATATTTGACTTTCAGATAAGAAGTAGGTAGTGGGATAATTTTCGTTCAGAATTGAATTTGCTATCGACTGCAGATATTGTATACTGGATGTGCCATATAAACACATTGAAATTTTTGACATAACTCTTGAATGCGCTGTCCCATATTTGTTCTGTTTCCACCATGGTGATCAGCGAGAAAACTACTACTATATTAAGACAATGGTTAAAAATAACAATTTACACATTTATTATAAGAACTAACGCATGACGCACGTTTCCGTGGAACTTCACCTTCTTCAGATGCTAATGGCAAACTAACTATGATTCTCTGTTATATCGAAAACAAGAAAAGACAAATTATGTAGAAGGGGTAAATACAAAGATGGTTACAAATAATTATTAGAAAAGGAAAAACCAATTCTGAACTGCTAGTCAGGTAGTTCGGTAATTTTGAAAAGATTAAGAAGGGGACTTGAAGTATGATCGATTTGGCTATTCAATAGGAGACCGGAATGCTTGCATTTATTTATCTGTAATGATTCTAAAAAATTAAGTTTAATTCCCTTACTTTCAGTATTTAATATTTTAAAATCGAAATTGAATGTGTGATTTTCTTGGATCAAATGGTTTGCATAATGTGAATCCGACTTCTGATTAACAAAGCTACGTTTGTGTTCTGAAATTCTAGTTTGAAAACTTCTGAAAGTTCTACCAATGTAAAACTTATCACAATCGCCACAATTAATTTTATAAACTCCTGATTTATTATCTTTATGAACTTTGGATTTATTATTTTTTATATGATTTCCTAAATTATTACCGGTACGATAAGTAATGTTAATGTTGTGCTTAGATAAGAGAGATTTAAGTTTTTTACTTGAATTTCCGATGAAAGTGAGGCTGTTGTATTTGATATTATTTTTAGTAAGGGGGTACACCTGGTTAATTGCATTTTTGAAAAACTTTTTATCTATCATATTGTCTATAATATTGGGATCATAATTATTATTTATTGTTTAATTATATTTTTCTCGATGTTAAAATTGGCATTTAAAATCAATCCAAAACTATTACTAGTTTACCTATTTAACCGACTTTGTAGGTCCAATAATTACGAAGTTAGCAATAGTGCCGACTTAAGTTTGAAAACCATGCATATATAACTCTTTGTGAAAATGTACACTCTATATACAAACGATAAAATTTTTAAGCATCAATTTGCAATCTAAATAAAAGATGTTGTCAAAATGTCTTACCTAATATTCAGTGTCGGTAGAGTTTGATTGAAGGTAACTTGTCGTGACTTCCGTGGCGGATTTAGATATTTTCCGCTAGTAGGCTATTCAAATTTTGGCACCCCTACTGACCTCTACAATTCGATACTCTAGTTCACAATCATACTAATAACAATTTTTTTGTCAGTGAAATTGTAACATTATGATTTGTGCACGATCGTCCTAATTACACCACCTTTTTGCCTATAATTAGTATGATTGTGAACTAGGGGATCGTTGTGTCAGTTCCAAAATTATCTTTATAATTGGTTGACCTTCTGAAAACTTATAAGAGGTTTACATATACACACATACATACAGCCATACAGATATTATGGTAAAAATAGTCATAATGGCTTCCTAGTACGACAAAACGTCGAGATCCGAAGAAAACTCGATATTCAGAAATCAGAGTGAAAGCAATAACTTCCCAATTTTTAAAAATTTTCAATTCTTCGCGGGAAGTTAAAATTTTTGGCGCCAAATTTGCCGCCCCTATAGTCTGCTGCTCTAGGCTCCACCCTAGTCAGCCTGCTGGTAAATCCACCACTGTGTGCCTTGATTATAATCATATCCCAAAGTCCTACTTGATATAAAAATTTTCATACAATATGTATCACTTGTTTTCACTTGTTTACATATACATGTTTACATAGTTTTGCTGGACAAAATTTCTTCAGTCAAATGGATGAAGTATCGAATGCTCTCAAGCAAAACACTTTGGGCAAATATATTTTACCATTAGGTATTACGGGTTGCTAGCCCTGTATCAAAAATTCTATAAGACTTAAATTAAAGTATGAATAAATTATTACATCCCCAGAATCCGTATTCAATTCATACTTTATGGAACCGTGAAATCGATCATTAAATAAAACTGGAAAATTTCAGAGTGTTATACTTATTGCAGACTATAACAAAGGTGACATAAAAAAAGGTTGACTTAACTTGGAAACCTCAAGCTCTTACAGAAATAATTTGAATTCAGATTCAGTAAACTATAAAGAATAAAGGTGAAAAGATTGTTGTATATCCAGTCCAATGTAGTGATTGTAATTATTTTTACAATGACCAAACTGGTCGTAACATTTAAGCCAGGATGATAAAACAAGCAAACTCCATATTATTCAATATTATCATTTTCGCGAAACGTATATTTACACTAAAAATAAAAGAATAAACAAACTTTATAAGAATATCAAACTGACTTGAAAAAACAACAAAACGAAAAAGACCTGAATTACATATTTCTTATACGCTACCTACTAAACCGCAAGAATTATTTACGAAGCCCGAATTATGATATTACTGAACGATGTAGATAGCCTAATTACTTACGGAATATAATTCTGGCTTAGCACCGATGATAATTTTTCAAGATGGTTTAATTTTTTTTAAATTTGATTATTCTCTATAAAATGCTCTATTATGAACTTTTAATCAGTGAATGACAAAAAATTATGTCAAAATTGTTGGAGCCATCAAATTATTCAATATTGTTATTATTATACTGGTGCATCACGTTATAAAGTTTGTAAGGGTTGTCATCATCTGAAAACAGATGAAGCGCGCTAACTCTATCACTTTAATCTATCTTAACATAGAGGTTACTAGCTGTTGCTAGTAATCTCTATTTGCGACTACTTTTACATAGGCAGAGATATTTCATCATGCACACAAAAAAATTGATTTAATTTGATATACAAATGATGAATAAACGTTATGAACGTATAAATGTAACAAAATAAGGTCTTTAAATATATTTCTCAGAAGTGGATTATGGTTTATTTTAATAACAAGTGAATGTAATTTTTTGCAAACAGTAAATTAATATTATTAGAATCAAAAATACTAACGGCAACATCTTGATTGGCAACTCAGCAAATATATATTCCTCCATTTATAATTGAACGTAAAAATTAAATTTTGAATAGATACCTCCTCGATGAACTTTGCAATCTTGCAGACAGATCTTAGACCATAACATCCAGGTGACGAAAAAAAATTCAAAATCACATTTATCAACAAAACGTCCAATTCCTTCGTATTGAAAGTCAATATTCAATCAATTAGAGTGGGTGATAATTCATTCGAAAATTATCTAGTAACTTAAATTTTAAATTTTTTAGACGTGCCCAAAATGTAATGCAAACATTCAGCAGTTCAGAGAATGATCGAGAAACGTTGCTAAGAATCGCAAGTGAAATGGAAAGGAAAGCTTACACGATTCGTTCCTTCATACCTTCGGCTCTTTTGAGTGGCGTTTGTTACACTAAATTTTTAGTATAACCATACAAAAAAAATTGTTGATTTGGCCCATTTGTCTCATTGTCTACTTGCTTATTCTATTAGTTATTAAAAGACACGAATGAAATAATGGAATGGATTACCCACCTATTACCCCATTATTTAATCTCTTGTTTTAATCGTTTCTGCTAGGTAGGTACCAAAATTTATGTAAATTGAGATACCAAGATTCCAGATTTCAGTTACCTATATTAGAGAGTTTGCCCACAGGACGGTAACGGCACGATTTGCCGCTCGCGATATATCGCGCCGCATCCGCTGAGTGCTAGCCCACTACGCGGTATATATCGTGCGAAACTTGTTCAGATTAATATTCCGTGTTGCCACATCGATTCTAGTTACTTAGTACTTTGTACCGATTCAATTTAATCTATTATTTCGGTGAATTATAAACAATTTACTGAAATAAAAAAAGAAGCGTTTGGTTTTTTGCAAATATCTCAAAAGCTTATTGAGATTTTTGATATCTGAAAAAAAACTCACAAAGAGGAGGAAATTTCCTAGAAGAAGGTTTGCAGTCCCCGGACTGTAGGATCAATATTCATAATTTTCTCAGAGGGGCAAACATAAGGCCGGAAACGAATAATCTGGCTTGCGCAAATCACGGCCATTTAGGACATTTTAACAATAAACATTAGGTATTTAACCATATTAAATATAAAAATTGAGAAAACAAAAAATTGAGGCACTATCTAGATAGTTGAATGAATAATAATTTGGCGGCAAAGAAATTTTATCGCGATTTTTAAATTAGTTATGCAATAGTTAATTAATAGTTTTTCGCTGCTCGAAAATGAACATTGCAAGTGTGATAACTGTTAAACTATAGATCTGAGATTTTTTTCCATTCTTGGAGCTAGTTTTGCAATCTTTCAAAATAGATTCCCCTTAAAAAAAGCAAAAATATTCAATTCAGTTTTTATTAACAATTTTTTTCTTAAATTTGATTCAGACACAACATGTATGGACTGCACGCAATGAATGACAACACACCACTGAAAATATCGTTGATACTTTCGTCGTTTTGGCTAGAAATCATTTAACCCTATTGGCTTTCAAAAGTCAGGTGACACGAATTCGCGCGTTTTTTGACTGCCAAATCGCGGGTTTGTGCGAAAACGTCCTACCGCGATGATATTCAAAACGTCACTGCATTTTAAACTAGTGGCTGCATTTGTTGTATGACAAATTTGTGAATTTGGGTCGTTGCGATATCGCGTACGATTTATCACGCGCGGCAAATCGTGCCGTTACCGTCCTGTGGCCCCATCTGATAAAACCACCGTGTGGTGAAAAGACTCGTCATGGGTTAATTTATATGAATCGATAAAGTTGAAGATTCGGTTTTCTAACGATGTTGTTATGGAATTTCATAAAGTAAAAGCCTCATCGATTTAAAAAATAACGAATTGCAATATTTTCAGTTCTTGAATGATTGAAGTTAAACATGAAGTGAAGTTTGATACGGTTCATTAGCTCCACATTTTGGGATTCTGCACTGAAATCGGAAGAGATTCTAACTTTAAAGAAAAAAAAAGGGTTTTTTTCTTTGGAGAATAGGAGTAGAAACATTAGTTTCTTATATAATCTTCATCATTCTTGAATGATCGAAGTTAAACATGAAGTGAAGTTTGAGGCGGTTCATTAGCTCCACATTTTGAGATTCTGCACTGAAATAGGAAGAGATTCTAACTTTAAAGAAAAAAAAAGGTTTTTTTTTTTGGTGAATAGGAGTAGAAACATTAGTTTCTTATATAATCTTCATCATTCTTGAATGATCGAAGTTAAACATGAAGTGAAGTTTGAGGCGGTTCATTAGCTCCACATTTTGAGATTCTGCACTGAAATAGGAAGAGATTCTAACTTTAAAGAAAAAAAAGGATTTTTTTTGGAGAATAGAAGTAGAAACATTAGTTTCTTATATAATCTTCATCATTCTTGAATGATCGAAGTTAAACATGAAGTGAAGTTTGATACGGTTCATTAGCTCCATATTTTGAGATTCTGCACTGAAATAGGAAGAGATTCTAACTTTACAGAAAAAAAAGGGTTTTTTTTTTGGTGAATAGGAGTAGAAACATTAGTTTCTTATATAATCTTCTTCATTCTTGAATGATTGAAGTTAAACATGAAGTGAAGTTTTATACGGTTCATTAGCTCCACATTTTGAGATTCTGCACTGAAATAGGAAGAGATTCTAACTTTAAAGAAAAAAAAAGGTTTTTTTTTTGGAGAATAGGAGTAGAAACATTAGTTTCTTATATAATCTTCATCATTCTTGAATGATCGACGTTAAACATGAAGTGAAGTTTGAGGCGGTTCATTAGCTCCACATTTTGAGATTCTGCACTGAAATAGGAAGAGATTCTAGCTTTAAAGAAAAAAAAAGGTTTTTTTTTTGGAGAATAGGAGTAGAAACATTAGTTTCTTATATAATCTTCATCATTCTTGAATGATCGAAGTTAAACATGAAGTGAAGTTTGATACGGTTCATTAGCTCCACATTTTGAGATTCTGCACTGAAATAGAAAGAGATTCTAGCTTTAAAGAAAAAAAAAGGTTTTTTTTTTGGAGAATAGGAGTAGAAACATTAGTTTCTTATATAATCTTCATCATTCTTGAATGATCGAAGTTAAACATGAAGTGAAGTTTGATACGGTTCATTAGCTCCACATTTTGAGATTCTGCACTGAAATAGAAAGAGATTCTAGCTTTAACACTTTCACTGCTCACCGTTAGGGGACATCATTAGCCGGATGCTCACCATGTTATTTTCTGAAAATGTATCTCGGAAATGTCATTTCTGATTGAGTGAAGTAATTGGAAGAGATATTCGCACATTTCATACTTTTTTTTGTTAAACGCGGATCCGCGTCATGAGCACTGTGGTAGTAATTTCATCCCTGCATGCGGAATCACGCAGATCCGCGTTTTTCGATTTTGCTGAGTTTCACAAGAAAAAAAAAAGATATATAAACGCAAACTCTTTTATTGATAAAATACCATAAACAAGAATCAAACTATAAATGAAATGAACACAAAATATCAAAAAATGTCAAGGTCATTAAAACTAGAGACTATGAATGATATGCTGCAAAACATTCACCTGGGCACAAACCAGGTTTATCCGAACAGGTAGGGCATTCAAATATAGAATCTTTTCTTAGATTTTTTCCTGAACATATTCGGCATCTTTTTCCTTTTAGTTTCACCCTTCGTATTTTTGGAAGTTATCTTAGTGGGAAAAGTGTTGTCTATTTATTATTTGAGGTTGAAAGTACCTTTTTTTCAAGAGCTTTCCAATTACGTTTTAGCCGAAAATCATATAGGGACATCTTTCTACCAGAAAAATCTTTGAAACAAATAATACGAGTTCAGTAGCATAACCTGAAGAATGTGTATCGCTACCTTCTTGTACCATCGGATTGTTTTCCGTTCGCAGGGTTAATATGAGAGCATTTGATTCTTATGATCAACACCGCACATATTTTTATTATACTCTAAAATTGGTAATGGTTTGTTCAGTTTTTGCCCTCTTCTATTCTCAATTTCTGTCATGTTATTTTCAAACTCTGAGGATACATATAACACCTCTCTTTTGTCTTTCCACTTTCACACTAAGATGCCCTCGCGATACTTTGATACAATCTCACCTTTTTTCAAATTTGCTCCTTTCACTTCCACAGGAATACCTTTTCGCTTTACATTTAATGTTCCCGTGCAATAAGTATTATATCCTAATAGTTCCTCAGCTAGTTCAATACTTGTATAGAAGGTGTCAATATATAGTGATCGGCCACATCCAAAGTGGTTCTTCATCAGGCTCATAACAACCTTTTTCGAGTGACCTTTTCCGCCTAAAGAGTCGAGAGCACCAGTATAAACCATCATATCTAATATATTCCAGCTCAGCCTCCGTAAGCCTTTCTGGATTTTTTACAATCAATTTTTGCCGTTTAGGGCGTGAACAACTAGGCTGATTATCCTTCATCCAACTTCAAAATCAACAAAAAAATGCGAACTAAAAACTGCACTCGTATTTATATTCTACTAAGGTTTACCAAAGTGCTCCTCGTAGTTCAAACGCTTCGCTCCAGTGCTGAATGAATACTAAACCATCAAAGCGAACGATGTTCAAAACGCGGAGCCGCGGCGCGCGCACTCGGCA
The DNA here is from genome assembly GCA_030704885.1 of Cynegetis impunctata. Lineage (NCBI taxonomy): Eukaryota > Metazoa > Arthropoda > Insecta > Coleoptera > Coccinellidae > Cynegetis > Cynegetis impunctata. The sequence goes on along the minus strand of JARQZK010001510.1, from coordinate 213,845 downwards.
AAACCGTACAGTAAACGCGGATCCGCGTCATGAGCACTGAAAGTGTTAAAGAAAAAAAAAGGTTTTTTTTTTGGAGAATAGGAGTAGAAACATTAGTTTCTTATATAATCTTCATCATTCTTGAATGATCGAAGTTAAACATGAAGTGAAGTTTGATACGGTTCATTAGCTCCACATTTTGAGATTTTGCACTGAAATAGGAAGAGATTCTAACTTTAAAGAAAAAAAACGGTTTTTTTTTGGAGAATAGGAGTAGAAACATTAGTTTCTTATATAATCTTCATCATTCTTGAATGATCGAAGTTAAACATGAAGTGAAGTTTGATACGGTTCATTAGCTCCACATTTTGAGATTCTGCACTGAAATAGGAAGAGATTCTAACTTTAAAGAAAAAAAAAGGTTTTTTTTTTTGGAGAATAGGAGTAGAAACATTAGTTTCTTATATAATCTTCATCATTCTTGAATGATCGACGTTAAACATGAAGTGAAGTTTGAGGCGGTTCATTAGCTCCACATTTTGAGATTCTGCACTGAAATAGGAAGAGATTCTAACTTTAAAGAAAAAAAAAGGTTTTTTTTTGGAGAATAGGAGTAGAAACATTAGTTTCTTATATAATCTTCATCATTCTTGAATGATCGAAGTTAAACATGAAGTGAAGTTTGATACGGTTCATTAGCTCCACATTTTGAGATTCTGCACTGAAATAGGAAGAGATTCTAACTTTAAAGAAAAAAAAAAAGTTTTTTTTTTTGGAGAATAGGAGTAGAAACATTAGTTTCTTATATAATCTTCATCATTCTTGAATGATCGAAGTTAAACATGAAGTGAAGTTTGATACGGTTCATTAGCTCCACATTTTGGGATTCTGCACTGAAATCGGAAGAGATTCTAACTTTAAAGAAAAAAAAAGGTTTTTTTTTTGGAGAATAGGAGTAGAAACATTAGTTTCTTATATAATCTTCATCATTCTTGAATGATCGAAGTTAAACATGAAGTGAAGTTTGATACGGTTCATTAGCTCCACATTTTGAGATTCTGCACTGAAATAGGAAGAGATTCTAACTTTAAAGAAAAAAAAAGGTTTTTTTTTTGGTGAATAGGAGTAGAAACATTAGTTTCTTATATAATCTTCATCATTCTTGAATGATCGAAGTTAAACATGAAGTGAAGTTTGAGGCGGTTCATTAGCTCCACATTTTGAGATTCTGCACTGAAATAGGAAGAGATTCTAACTTTAAAGAAAAAAAAGGATTTTTTTTTGGAGAATAGGAGTAGAAACATTAGTTTCTTATATAATCTTCATCATTCTTGAATGATCGAAGTTAAACATGAAGTGAAGTTTGATACGGTTCATTAGCTCCATATTTTGAGATTCTGCACTGAAATAGGAAGAGATTCTAACTTTAAAGAAAAAAAAAGGTTTTTTTTTTGGAGAATAGGAGTAGAAACATTAGTTTCTTATATAATCTTCATCATTCTTGAATGATCGAAGTTAAACATGAAGTGAAGTTTGATGCGGTTCATAAGCTCCACATTTTGAGATTCTGAACTATAAAATTGGAAGAGATTATAACATTGAAGAAAAGAAAATGGGTTTTCTTTTTCTTGGGAGATAGGAGTAGAAACATTAGTTTCTTATATAATCTTCAAGTTTTCAAAAAATTAATGTTATGAATATAAGCTATACACATCCGTATTCGGCTGATGAAGAAACCAATAAAAGGGGAAAATAAAGCGTGAGTTCCCTATAAATTGGGGAATTTAGTTTTGATATGAATTTTCAAATAGAAATATGAAATATCTACTTTTTTTAAAAAAGTGTTAATTGATTCATTAGGAATAATAAGAGGTAAACTGTTTCAAAGCTCAAAATTATTGTTATACTTATTTCTTTTAACTTATCACAGCAAAACTCAGTGCAATAATTTCGTATGAAAATTTCTGAAATTGATTTCTTCTCATCATTATTATGAATAAAGTATAAACTTGGCTTATGTTTCACTATATAAAAATATTTAGATACTGTACTGTAACGAATAGTCGACATGTTTCGAGTTATGAACTCTTTATCAAGACTGACTACAGGAGACTATTACCTCTAATTTTATAAAACAGACAAAAGCAAAGGTGATACCTGAAAATCAATTTGTTCGTTTACAAGGGGTAATTGACTATTATGGGCGGAACTTATTTCGAGAATTTCAAGAAGGTTAAGGCGTTTTCTTTTGTTACCAGAATGTGAAAATTTGGTTTTGTTGAAATCCAGGAAGTGATTGAATTTTATACAATGTTCAGAGAAGCCAGTGGTATTTTTATTCTGTTAAATTGACTCTTTATGTTCTTCAACACGAATGTTTATATTCCTTCCTGTTTGTCCAATATAGAACATTCGTCGCAAAATATTTTGTGAACACCAATGTTTTCTCCGATGTAAGATTTTTCTTTATTATTGGCCAAGAATGACTTCAAGTTTCTTTTATTTGTACAAATTGTTGTAACTTTTTGTTTCAATAGTCTGTTACAAATTTTGCTACTCAAATTGGGCACATAATTTATTGGAAAGTATTTTTGTTCTTCATTAATAGTTTGCGTGGGGTATATTGAATGCAACAGATACTTTATTCGTTTTTCCCAATGAGCTTATCGATAAGACTTTCATTGTAACCGTTATTGGTGGCTAATAATTTAATTGTATTAATATAAGCCAAGTGTGTTTTATTTTAAAGTTTATACTTTACTCTTTATGATGTTTCACCAAGTGATGTGCGAGAATTCAATCTCAGTTATCACTATTATATTATATTATATTATGAATTCTGAATAGTCGAATTCACAGCATATTCATTAATTAATCATAAGGCGGGTTTAACTTGTATCTATTTCAAAATATTCGGTATATTACGAATTAAGACATGGATATCAGCCACCGGTATTCTACCTTGAGTTGTTGCAAGACCATATAAAAGGAGATTGGTTTATTCTTTAAGACAGTATTCATTTTGATACAGTCATATCACCAACATGTTCTCGAAGGTATGTAATATTATTTAGTAAAATGAAAAACTGCATTGTCGAGTTGTCATCGACTTTCGCCCAGTTCTGTATTAAGAAACACCAATTATCGAGATGTCGGAATTATAAACAGAAATTAATACAAAGTTCCATGCACTCAGAGATTCAATGTTTCAATTTATCTGATATTATAGTCAAATTGGTTCATATTCAATTACGAATTTCTTTTCCAAATTTTCCATAACGAATTAAGTAATTGAAGAAATTATAAATAGAACCGACTTTCTCTCAATAAATCATTAATTTGAATATCATTTATAAACAAGTACCTACTAATCTTATAGGAGTTGATAATTAAAGAAGAAATTATATTTTTTCACAGAAAATAGAGTTATTTGTAGGTATAGAAATAAAAATCTTTCATTTTAAGCTTATTCTCAAACATAATGAATTATTCAATAATAACTAAATAATAATTTATAATTATGACTGTCAACTTCATTATAACTTATATCATTAGGTTCAAATAAGACGTAATTTTAATCTCAGTCTCCTTACATCTTCCAACACCAATGTAAAATTCTTCAGGAATATTTTATGGTTCCTTATGAGTTCTTTATTTCACTCCGTTATTTTTTCTATAACTAATGAAGTTTTTTTTCGTAGATTATAGTTATCACCGCCGTTGTGGCCTTGGCCCAAGCTGGTCTCATTCCTGCAACTTCATACTCTTCATCTGGTTTAATCTCATCTGGATTAAATGGATACGGTGCATCAGCCATCAGTCACGGATATGCTGCTCCAGCTTTATCTCAGGGATATTCCTCATCTATTCTATCCCACGGATATTCAGCTCCAGCTATTGGTCATGGATACGCCGTTGCTCCCGTTGTTGCCCACGCCGCACCAGCTGTAGGTCACGCTGTTGACTATTATGTAAGTGCTTTCATTATACACGAACAATTGTACTACAGGTTTTCAGAATGACAGATATAAATATATATATATATATATATATATATATATATCTATATATATATATATATATATATAAATATATATATATATATATATATATATATATATATATATATATATATATATATATATATATATATATATATATATATATATATATATATATATATATATACATATTTTTACTCTAAATAAGAGATGATGTCAAGATTTAGTAAATTTTGTGTAAATACAGTTAAGTTTGATTAAGGGAAACTCGACTTTACCTTGATTAGAAAGATATCTTGACTGATATGAGATTTGGTATTTTCCAATAAAGCGTTAAGGTTTGGTATTAGAATTATTGGTATAATGTAACATAAATTCACATTCATACATATTGTAAGATGAGGAAGAATTTGCTTGACAAAATTTCTTTTGAAAAAGTGATAGAATAGCATTTATGAGCTTGAGCAAAAGACTGAAATCAAAATTTCAGTATGAAAGTTTAGCACCGTTACGACCTTTGAAAAAAAAATGGTACGAATAAAAGCAATTTTTTGTGTTGTTTCAAATTTTTTTTCACGAAAATTTGATGAATATTTTTCAAAACACCTAGATGTATTTTTGAAAATATTCCTTCATTAAACATCATAATATTCGTTTATTCAACATAATAATATTCCTTTATTCAACACTTAACATTGTTTCAAGTTTCTATTTGAGTGATATTTTTGAATTCGTGTCTTATTCAAGAGTTTTTACCTCAATGTAAGCAGTGACCATCTAATCACAAAAATTTCAAGTTCTAGTGAGTAGTAAGAATCGTACTTCCCTGATGTTACAACTACTACTACTACTTACTTACTTAACGTGGCCAAACAACACTTCAAACGTTTTAGCCTCCCCGACCACCGCCGTCCATCTTGTCCTACCTCTTGCTACTTCTTCCCAATTAGATGTAAATATATATATATATATATATATATATATATATATATATATATATATATATATATATATATATATATATATATATATATATATATATATATATATATATATATATATATATATATATATATTATATATATATATATATATATATATATATATATATATATATATATATATATATATATATATATATATATATATATACGGAGTATCGAGTTCATCAACGTCGTGATGGACACAGTTACTATAGGGAATATTTTCGACTCAAATGCGAAAACATTGTATCACTATTTTTTCTCATTTCTGCAGGCCCATCCCAAATACGAATTCAACTACGGAGTTCAAGATGGACACACTGGCGATCATAAAAGCCAGCACGAAGTACGTGATGGAGATGTAGTAAAGGGATCCTACTCCCTCTTGGAGGCTGACGGTACCACCAGAACTGTACACTACACCGCCGATGACCACAATGGCTTCAACGCTGTCGTAGAAAAATCTGGACACGCTGTACATCCCGCTACTGTTGCTCATGCTGCTCCACTTGTTGCAGCTCATGGATACTATCATTAGGGCAAAAAAGCACGTTAGGAAAAGAATCCGATTTGTAAATATTTTATTTTAATGTGAAAGTTTTCTGTGAAAATATATTATACCAAGAAATCACATCTGAAATGTGTTTCGAGTTTCGTTCTTCTATGCTGCACACACGATCCAAACTTAAAATTTTTTTTCAGTATTACATTTTTTTGTATTGAGGGTGCGAGATACGAATGAAATGATGATCTGTACACACGATAGGAAATTGTGCCGCGAATGCTAAAAGGTTGGAAAACGCTGCATTACATAGTTGTCACGTTCAACCTTCTCAACTTAATAATTCTTTAGCTTATTTAGTTTCAACAGTTAATGTCATATGCAGAATCCTACAGTTTGCATGATTAAAATCAATATGTTTTTAACGGAGAGAACTAATTTTTCATGAATATTTCACGAAATATTGCTTCAATATAAATGTAACATTTGGATTTTGCATATAGTCCAAGAGCCAGAGAAAAAAAGTAGGTTCATAATGCATTTTTCTACAAGACGGAGGAGGCTGTGCTTCAGCCGCTATCTTGGAAATCGTGTTTTATTGAATTTCTCGTTAACCGTGCATCGTACGACAAGAATAGTGAAAATCGAAGTACGTGATGGAGATGTAGTAAAGGGATCCTACTTCCCCTTGGAGCCTGACGGTACCACCAGAACTGTACACTACACCGCCAATGACCACAATTGCTTCAACGCAGTCGTAGAAAGACTGTACACGCTGTACATCCCGCTCCATTAGCTCATGCCGCTCCACTGATTGCCGCTTCACCATAAGCCGCAGCTCATGGGCTTTATCATTAGAGTTCGACTGATTTAGACTAGAATACTTGAATTGTAAATATTACTACTATATTCCATAGTTCATTAATAAAATAGATTGAACTGAATGCTGAAAATGATTCTCGATCTCAAAGTCTGGTACTTATCGCGAACTATAACAGCTGTGAAAAATTACACAATGTTAACTCAACATAAAAGCCATGAGTGCCTATAGAAATCATTTGGATTCAGTTTTAGTGAATAATAATGACAGCGTCTAGGTGGAAAAAGCGAATTATACCAAACCAACTGTGGTGATTGAAATTCTGCTTTCGTAGTACAAACTGTACGGAACATTGAAACCAGGATCAAATAACATAAAAATTTCGTATAATCTTATAGAAATCGGACTGTACTTTCAAAACAATGCATTAGAAACAATCACTTCAAAGATTGGGAATGGAAAACATATTACATGCAGATAACGGAAAAAATAATTAAAACCTTCTCGAAGCAATAGAAATATCAAAAGCACACCACTGGAAATTTTTCATTTTTGAAGAGATGTTGATTTTCAAAATGTCACCACTGTTACAACTAGCGATAAGAGTATTTATATACTTCCTCTAGGATCAAATTTCACGATGCCAAAAAGTATGAACGGAAATTCTTGGGATGTTGTGATAGTCCATAACAACAGACCGAAAAGACTCGTTTAGTTTTCTAGAAACTCTCGATAATGGGCCAGCAACTCGAAACTATTATGAAGTTATGTTAAATCATTTCCTATCATGAAATTTTTGTCTGTTTAATTTGTTGAAAATAACTTTTCACCAGCTGAATATATATATATATATATATATATATATATATATATATATATATATATATATATATATATATATATATATATATACGTCTATAGAGTGACCCAGAGCTACGTAATCGGTCCATAATTTTTTTGTCATTGAAGATATGGATATGAAATTTTCAGGGAAAATATGATCTGATCAAGTCTATTTTTCAAAAGTATTCTGAAAAAAATTGCACTTCAGGTTTTGCCGGAAGTGATGTCAACTTTGTTATTTCAACTGATTCACACTGCTTTGCGATAGACCAGTTTCTCTTGCGATCTCCCGAGTAAACAAAAAAGGATTTTCCTCTAACGTCAATAGAACTTCTAATTCATGGTCTTCATCAATTTCCCTTACAAACAATCCTTGTTTATTGTAAGAAATATTACCGTTTGATTCAAATCTATCCCTCAATTATTGAAATGAAATCACTTGGGGAAATCTTGATTCTGGATATTTTTGATGATAAATTCTACTAGCTAGCAGGACATTGCGATCCGCTTTTCCAATTCAGTAAACCATATTTTTCATTTCTTGGTGCGTAAAATCAATTGTAACTGAACAAATCCTAGAAAAGGTCACGCAATTAGATTTCACATAATTTTTGTTAGTGGTAGCCATGGATACGTCAAAATAATTATTATTAACTTAAGGTATAGAGAATAGTTAAACATATCAAAAGGTAATTTGATAGCAAATTTAATTATGCAAAAACATACATAGCATTCTATTAGAAATAAGAAAGTTATTAACGTTTGAAATTTGCCAACTTCACCCTAGATTTTATCAAGTCATTAGTTAGAAAGATGGTAAATTCTGACAAGTAATAAATAAAACAATTTTTCAAGGTTCCAAAAATTCAAACCGCGTATCAATTGACCAACTAACAAAGAAGTGATAGCTTATTTTTGTTGAAGACTAAACTGTCAAAATTTTACGAAAAAAATTATAAATTTAATAAATCGAAAACTGCTCATTTTTGGCAAAAAGAATGGTATGACAATTTCATTATAAATTGGAAAATCAAAAGATATATAGAGTATTCCATTTGAAATGACAAAGTTGATATCACTTCCGGCAAAAACGGAAGTGCAATTTTCTTCAAAATAATTTTGGAAAATAGACTTAGTCAGGTCGTATTTACCCTGAAGATAAATATATATCGATATCTTCAATGACAAAAAAATTATGTACCGATTACGTAGCTCTGGGTCACCCTATATATATATATATATATATATATATATATTTATAAATATACTTATATATTTATTTATTTATGATATATATAAATATATATATATATATATATATATATATATATATATATATATAATATATATATATATACATATATATATATAAATATATAAATATATAAATATATATATTAATATAAATATATATATATAAATATATATATATATATTTATATAAAATATATATATATATATATATATATATATATATATATATATATATATATACACAGGGTGTCACACCGGGAACTAAATCAATTGATGTAGTTGATGTAGAACAAAGTACGGATGAGAAAATTTTGAAAATTTTAAATTTTGATGATTCGGTACTAATGTCGATATGGCCAATCCAACCAAAATAATTACAAGCAGCTGGCACTTCCGCTTATACCGGAAGTCGATACCAACTTGCTAATTTCAAATGGAACACCTTATATATTTTAGGGTTTTCGAAAAACGCATCCATCATTTCTTATGGGACATTAAATTTTGAACTGCCAACTTTTCCGAAAGTTTCGCTCTCTGAATATAATATGGGGATTTGAGTGACTCCAATAATGCGAATTTATTGTGTCTATTAAAAAGTCCATTTTTGGTAAATTTTGCTTCATCTGACCATATAATATTTCCTAAATAAGAATCGTCACCCTCAGACTTTATTAGAATGAACTCACAAAAATTCGGTCTTCTTAGGAAATCTGTTTCCTTTAATCCTTGAACCGTATGGAATAAAAACGGATGAAACTTATATTTCAATAAGATTCTGTGAATTGAATCCTTGCATAGTCCCGATTCCAGAGCAGCTTGACTTAATGATATCCTTGGAAATGCATGAAAATATCCCAGAATTACTATTTCTATGTTTTCGTCATCAATAATTACGGTTTCTTCTTTGAATTTTTGGCTTGACAGAGCTATTATTTTTAAAATTTTCCAGTATGCGTTTTACAGTGTTTGGTGACGGTTTTTGTCTTTCTGGATATCGTAGCAAATGTGCTGCAAGTTCTTGATATTACTTTATTACATTCTCCATAAATAATACACAAATTTAAAAAGTCTTCGTGGGTATAATTTAAACGTCATGCCATTTTTTGACATAAGATAATGAGTGATTGTTTCTAATCATGGCTATTTTGGTGAAATGATTACAACCATTCATGAATGACATTATTGAATTAATTTCAGTTGTAGAAGGTAGTTCTTCTTGTTTTTAATTTCATGTGACAAGAAGCAAATGAGTATCTGTCACAGGAAGAAAGTTATACCGGTTCTTGTAAACCATTGCAACTGTCAAATTTTCTATAAAATTTCAAATATCTCTGAAACAGCTAGGTTTAGGCATAGGGTATTTTTTACATTTTCGAATTATATACTCTTTTCGGAAACCCTAAAATATATAGGGTTTCTATTTCTATTTGAAATAAGCAAGCTGGTATCGACTTCCGGTATAAGCGCAAGTGCCAGCTGCTTGTATTTATTTTGGTTGGATTGGCCATACCGACATTAGTGATCTTCTGAATTTTCAAAATTTTCTGATCTGTACTTTGTTCTATAGCGATCGATTCAGTTCCCGGTGCGATACCCTGTATATAAATATATATATATATATATATATATATATATATATATATATATATATATATATATATATATATATATATATATATATATATATATATATATATATATATATATATATATATATATATATATATATATATTAAAAATTTCTCACTTCACCTTATTACCTGGTCATTTATATTATAGAGATTTGGTTTGATTTTTGGTTGTTCCAGGTTTGTAAAAATACTTCAAATTACTATATTAATTCGTTCAATAGACGTTTCAGGAGTAGTACTCCCTTCCTCAGTATCTAATATGTAACTATTAAGATTTTTATATTTACATTTTAGATACTGAGGAAGGGAGTACTACTCCTGAAACGTCTATTAAACGAATCAATATAGTAATTTGAAGTATTTTTACGAACCTGGAACAACCAAAAATCAAACCAAATCTCTATTATATATATATATATATATATATATATATATATATATATATATATATATATATATATATATATATATATATCAACGCAAATGATTTATGTGTATTATGAAGATAATTTTTCTTGTATGATTTTCAACCAATCACAACGATCAATTTAGTTAAGTTACCTATAATTTCGATAATACCTGATTATACATAGAGTAGCTCTACCAATCGAAAACTAACAGGACCGTCAAATTTTGACGTTAATCTATAGGGAAAACATAATAAGCGATACGCCCCCTACCGGTGTTGAATATTACTAGAGCATGGGAGATAGATTGCTTTGTTTACATCTGTTTACGTGTATTTTATATGAGAAGTTGTTGACTTTTAATTGTATTTTGGATCGTTTACAAACGTTCAAGAGATGAATCACTATTGTTGTGTATTCTATTGTTCATCTTGGGCAAAAAAAAACCGAATATAGCTTACATACCTTTCCGAAAGCTGGACAATTCAAAGTTGCATTCCAAACAAAGTTGGGAAACAAGGAAATGATGGACAGAAGAAAGGTGTGGATTCATAACTTGAAGATTGAAAAAAAATGTCTGAACTTAAGAGAGTTGTTCTTTACAGTTTACTGAGAAAAATTATTTTCCCTGCAGTAAGTTTGTGGATTTTTCCATATAGAATTATACCAACTAATGATGTGCAATTTTCAGCTAACCGAAAACGTAGAGTTTTTGAAGTCCAATGCTATTCCAACGAAAAATCTTCCACTTTTATCGGAATCTGAACCTGGGCCATCATCCAGAGATTCTAGATTATTGTATTTTCTTACATGTAACAACCAGAGATACTATTAAAATAATAATAACAAAAGATGTTTATTTGTACAACCAAAATAACAGTTTATCATAACATCAAGAATATGAAATAAATCTGGACTCTATAGCAAGGTGAAAACTAAAATATTCAATTATATAATCAGGAAAACAGAGATTCTATCAAAAAAACCAGATTCTCAGAAGTCCACTGTACTTTTAGAATAGCTGTTATACGTCAGGAAAATTTAAAAAATATAATAACTTATTACGTTCAAACCATTCAAGCAGAGTATTCATATTAATTCTTCTTTTATTTCATGTTGTTTCTTTCAGTCTAGCTGGTGAGTACTTAGTTTTGTCCATTATACTCAAAAATTCTTCAGTTCGTAATGAAAGTAGACATGTCAGAGATGTTTTCTTGAAACTTTTGAAAGTTTTTTCATTTTTTAAATAAATAGGTGTTCTATCATATAGCCTTTTCATGAGGTATACATAGTTCCTTTAACCAATTAATTTATTCGTCCTCTACTTTATTTTATTATTGATTTTCATGTTCAATGATAAAAACTCAGTGTAAATTTCAACTTGATGTAGGTAGGTTATCTACTGTTGAACAGAGATAAAATTGTCCTCAATCCAAACACAATATATCACAGGAAAATAAAAAGTCCAAAAAAAACACAAATTACGACGATAAACGTTCGAAAACTTAAAACGAAATGAACGTAAATACCATTACAACCAATGTAAACAAACAGCTAATCTCCCATGCTGTAGTACCGATATTAGCCGTTCCGGCGCTACGATCTTAATTTCGGACACCTATAACTGTTCAGAAATGAGTCGATTCGGAGATTTTTACTCAATATACTCAACAAATAATCGTATCAAATACAATGCTTACTTCAAAATAAATACGGTTATACATCTCCAATCTCGTGTCAGTTTGACAGAATAATCCTCCCGCTTCGCGGTCGGATTATTTAAACTGTCAAACTGACACTCTTTGTAATTATGCAGGAAGTTGGAGATGTATAACCTGATTATTTTGAAGTACTTATAGTATTACTACTGATAATAATATTCTGTGGAATGCATTTAAAATATTGATGATTTATGAAATCAACCCCAACGGAGCTGATTTTATGAAATCCGACGACATGGAAGAGGTCGTTGCGAAGCGCAACGAACTGTCAAGTGTTTCCATCGTGTATCAGGTCATCGATGTAGAAAATTCTAATGGTTCTAATGTAATTGTAATTCCAAGCCGTCAGATTCATGAAATCTGACCGTTATTATTCCTTATGAAGATTCAGAAGACATCACAACTGAAATGTCAACTACCGCATAGAAATCAAAGCGGAATTGACAGAAACCAACTAGATTTTTTCGATTTTAAAATACTGAGATTGAACTCACAAATTGTGCAAACAAAGGGTGACAGACACCTACTAAATTTTTTCGGTTTAATTTACAGAATATCCGTTCATGCACAATGTTGTATTTTTTTTTCTGAAAAAACCATTGCTTCTACGAAAACAGCACTGGCGTGGAAAATTTTGTAATTAATCGTCATTTTCGAAATATATTCTTCTATAATATATATATATATATATATATATATATATATATATATATATATATATATATATATATATATATAATGGTGGATTTAGGCTTGCTGCCGCCCTTTTTGATGAAATGAATTCAATTAATTTTGATCCAATAATTTCCTTTTGAAATAACTTCTTCTTATGGAAATAGTTTTTTTGAATATAACTAATAAATATTTTTGTTAAAAAATTAATGGACTTAAGACAAATAAGTAATAACTATAATAAAAATAAATTATTTTTTAATATTAATCGATTTGACAATTTTTTTTTCCTGGCTTTTTTCCGCGTAAAGACATACCTACTCAAATTTAATGAGATTTTGAAATTCTTGCTCTTATATTTTCTAGCATCATTGAAACTTGTAGATTCAATTGAAGGTATAGGCAAATGTGAGGTATGTCGAATGATTTTCTTTTTCTATTTTAGATGTTTCAAAAATTGAATATAGAAAAAGATGCGATTCATTTTTAATGAAAAATTTGGTTTATAAACAAAAACTGTTCTGGCTTTCAAATGAATACTAGAATAATATTTAATACATGCAAATCTACCGTATTTTTATTTCACACTGAAAACCAGTTGAGAGGCTCTTTAGATTTAGTAATTTCCAAACATTTTATATGCGTAGGACTGATTAATCTGACGAAAGAAAAAAAAGTGAAGATACTTAAAGTACAACAAAGATAATAATTGATTTATTACATAATTAATGTCTTCCCCGCAGATTTGAAGATAAATTGAAAAATTGAATTATAATTTAAAAAATAAAAACTGAAAAAACAATCTGAACCAATTTTTAAAATATATTTTGTCTTCACTTTTATTCGCCTCTAAAATTTTGACATTTCAAAAATTTAACCGCCCCCCAAATTATGCCGCCCTAGGCGTAGGCCTCATGGGCCTAGGCGTAAATCCATTGCAGTGTATATATATATATATATATATATATATATATATATATATATATATATATATATATATATATATACAGTGTATTATTTATATGTATACTTATGTGCGTCTGTGTGTTATATATATATATATATATATATATATATATATATATATATATATATATATATATCTATATATATATATATATTTATATATATATATATAAATATACATATATACTACAGGCGTAGGCCTCATAGGCCTAGGCGTAAATCCATTACAGTGTATATATATATATATATATATACACTGTAATGGATTTACGCCTAGGCCTATGAGGCCTACGCCTGTAGTATATATGTGTATATGTATATATGTATATATGTATATATATATATATATATATATATATATATATATATACACCGCTCAAAAAAATTAGAGGAGCTCTTTTGGATAACCCTGTAACTTTTTCGCTTGTTGTTATTAACAAATGGGAATTATATTTTCATAATTGATTTGCATTTTATTTTAGTGATTTGTTAAAAAAGAAACGTAATTATGTCCATTTTTCGAGATAAGTTCAATATTTCACAGCAAGTACAAAAAATAGAGTGATTATAAAAATATTCCTATTTAGGTTTTATGTTGTGGCAGGCTTAGACAGCTTCAATGAGCAACGGCATGACAGTTTGTAGTTGCTGAATTCATTATCTGTCAAAATGAGAGATCTTAGCGAGATAGAAGTCGCTCGTCCTATAGCTTCAATTGAAAATGGTGTTAAAATTCGACAAGTAGCAAGAAATTTTAATAGCAGTCCGTCAGTCATTAAACGTGTGTACGATCGCTATAGAGAGACAGGACTATATAAAAGACGAACCGGACAAGGTCGAAAGCGTAAACTACACAAATTCAGGATCGATATTTAGTACTTTCTTCTTTGCGGAAACGGATAGCGACAGCGAATGATGTTGAAATTACACTTAGGATGGCTTTCAGGTAACCATTTCTGACCAGACTGTTAGAAACAGGTTACGGGAAGCACATTTAAAACCAAGAAGGCCGGTGGGAAAACCTGTTTTAACACGACATCATAAAATTGTGGGATTAGACTCTGCTCGTCATCATTTGAGATGGCAACTCCGACAATGGAGACTAGTACTGTTTACAGACGAATCAAGATTCCGTCTCACTCGTTGTGATGGCCGGGTGCGTGTGTATAGACGCCATAATGAACGATACTCCGCTGCTGCTATACAAGAAGTATCCAGGTTTGGAGATGGTTCGGTAATGGTCTGGGGTGGAATAAGTTTGGAGGAAAAAACCGATCTCGTAGTGATACAAGGAAGTCTTACAGCTGCAAGATATATTGTATCATTCTGTCAGATCACGTTATTCCTGCAGCATATGGTATAGGTCCTGATTTTCTTTTTATGCAGGATAATGCAAGGCCTCATACTGCTGCGATTACTATAGATTTTCTTAACGAGCATGAAATTCGTAAAATGGATTCGCCATCGATAAGCCCTGACCTTAATCCAATTGAACACTTATGGAATATATTCGATAGACGTATTCGACATCGTCTAAATCCTCCTCAAACCCTTCAGCAACTAACAGAAGCCCTGGTCGAAGAGTGGGACAGTATACCACAGGAAGACATTCGAAGGCTCGTGAGGAGTATGCCAAGAAGATGCCAAGAAGTAATTCATGCTGCTGGAGGGCACACGCGATACTGAAGCCCATTGGGTGTCAGATAGCGGAACATTAGTATTGAAAAATCTCTTCATTTCATTTTGTTATTCGCACTTTTTTTGAATTATTAATCTTAGTTTACGAATGAAGAATTAGCTGAAGGTTCTACAAATCGATTTATTAGAAGCAAATATGTGTCTTTAAGAATATAAATGTTCATCTGTATATAACTATCACTTCATAAGTTACAAGGTTATTCAAAAGTGTTCCTCTAATTTTTTTGAGCAGTGTATATATATATATATATAATTTGAGGGGCGGTTAAATTTTAGAAATTTTAGAGGCGAAAAAAAGTGAAAACAAAATATTTTAAAAATTGGTTCAGATTGTTTTTTCAGTTTTTTTTTTAATTATAATTCAATTTTTCAATTTATCTTCCAATCTGTCGGAAAGATATTAATTATGTAATGAATCAATTATTATCTTTGTTGTACTTTAAGTATCTTCACTTTTTTTTCTTTCGTCAGATTAATCAGTCCTACGCATATAAAATGTTTGGAAATTACCAAATCTAAATAGCCTTTCAATTGGTTTTCAGTGTAATAAAGATACTGTAGATTTGAATGTATTAAATATTATTCTAGTATTCATTTGAAAGTCAGAACATTTTTTGTTTTTAAACCTAATTCTTCATTGAAAATGAATCGCATCTTTTTCCATATTCGATTTTTGAATCATGTAAAACAGAAAAAGAAAATCATTCGACATTCCTCATATTTGCATATACCTTCAATCTAAATCTACAAGTTGCAATGATGCTAGAAAATATAAGAGCAAGATTTTCAAAATCTCATCAAATTTGAGTAGGTATGTCTTCGCGCTGAACAAAGCCAGGAAAAAGAAATTGTCAAATTGATTAATATTTAAAAAACAGTTTATTTATATTAGTTATTATTTATTTGTCTAAACTCCATTAATTTTTCAACAGTTTTCACAGCGCCACCAGTCGGAAACAATTGAACCACATCTTTCTGACAGACGAAACATTACGGCAACGAGAACTCGTACGTCCTGACACCGGAAGGTGGCTACTACATGTGCTAGGGTAAGGTTGACACAACAATTCGATGAACTTGAACATTTACACACCGCATGTAGCAATCCCTCTGAATTTTATTCCTCTATAGAGGCAAATGAATACAAGTAATAAATTAAGTGAAACTAGAACATTTATTCGAAGCTAATCAAACAAACCTCCTAGCGGAGCTGGTTATAAGACTTCACGAAGCATCGTGAACTATCTATAGGTATCTATATCTACATCTACCTTAGATGGTACTTGTTAGAAATGTTAATTTGTCTATCACAATCCATGGAAATTGATAGACATACTGTTTCGCCCTTATTGGGGCTCATTAGTATGATCCATCCATCGAAAGTGATAACCAACCCAACATTTCAAACGGTCTTATATTTTCCTTCAAGCACACAATGGTATACACAGCGCCACCAGTCTGAAACAATTGAATATCTTTCAGACAGACGAAGAGCGAAACAGTCTGTCTATCAATTTCTATGGATTGTGATAAACAAATTAACTTTTTTTAACATATATATATATATATATATATATATATATACATATATATATATATATATATATATATATATATATACATAAATATATATATATATATATATATAAATATATATATATATATATATATATATATATATATATATATATATATATATATATATATATATATATATATATATATATATATATATATATATAAAGATGTTCGGAACCGTCGTAAAACTGTAGGTCCCTTCTATTCGTGTATCGCTGTATCACGCACAGCACGAGTAGTTGTAGAGAGGTCGCCACACCCTAAACCGGGTACGGCAACACAAGAAGAAGATATATATATATATATATATATATATATATATATATATATATATATATATATATATATATATATATATATATAATGAAGTGAACTAGGACATTTATTTGAAACTAACCAAAGAAACCTCCTAGCGGAGCTGGTTATACGAGTTCACGAAACATCGAAATGCCTCCATAAACCTTGGACGGTGTATGTTAGAAACATTAAGTTGTTTATCACAATCAATGGAAATGATAGACAGTCTGTTTCGCCCTTATTTGGGGCTCATCAGTATCATCCATCCATCGAAAGTGATAACCAACCAAATATTTCTAACGGCCTTATATTTTCCTTCAAGTGACTATATGGCATATAAATATGACACAGCGCCACCAGTCGGAAACAAATGAACCACATCTTACAGATAGACGAACTCGTACGTCCTGACACCCGAAGGTGGTTACTATATTCGCTAAGCAAGAGTAAAGTTGCCACATCAAATCGATGTAATGCAACATTTACACACCGCAAGTAACAGCGCTCCGATTTTATCCTTTAAACAGGCAGCAAATGAATAGAAAACAGAATTCTTCGTGTTATCGAAACACGTTCGTGGCAATAAAATCAAGTACTAGGACATTTATTTGAAACTAATCAAACAAACCTACAAAAATAAGGGCGAAACAGACTGTCTATCATTTCCATTGATTGTGATAAACAACTTAATGTTTCTAACATACACCGTCCAAGGTTTATGGAGGCATTTCAATGTTTCGTGAACTCGTATAACCAGCTTTGCTAGGAGGTTTGTTTGATTAGTTTCAAATAAATGTCCTAGTACTTGATTTTATTGCCACGAACGTGTTTCGATAACACGAAGAATTCTGTTTTCTATATATATATATATATATATATATATATATATATATATATATATATATATATATATATATATATAAAACTAAATTTGAATTCACTACGTTTATTATCACAAAATATTTTGAAAACTATAACACTGCGATTGCAATTTCGGTCACTAGACCATCATCGGGCAGATTGAGTTAAGAATTGAGGCAGATTGAGTTCTTAACTCAATCTGCCCGATGATGGTCTAGTGACCGAAATTGCAATCTTAGTGTTATTTTTCAAAATATTTTGTGATAATAAACGTAGTAAATTCAATTTTAGTTTTGTTAATCATGTTAAATTATCACGTAGTAACGACGGATTCCATCAACTATATATATTTATATATATATATATATATATATATATATATATATATATATATATATATATATATATATATATATATATATATATATATGTGTTTGTGTGTGTGTATGTATATTGACATTTAATCCTCAATTCACCATTCATGATTGATCGACAAAAGTGTGCAAAAAAAATTTCTCTCTTCTTGAAATTGAAATTGCTGCTTAGTTCATTCGCCACCTCATGTTAAATATATATCATTAGAGAGAGAAGAGAATATAACAACCTTTGACTGTTCAATTCTATTTAATAATTTTCCGATCAATGTATGGGTTAAGTGAACTCATTTTAAGAATAAATTATCATGAAGAAATATTGACGCCAAAAACCTACCAAAAAGAAACAAATTATTAATATGTTTCATTCGACATACTCGATAAGTAGGAAATTAGGTTTTGAGTGTAATAAATGATTGAATATCATTTTTTTCATCCATGTAGGTCAATTCAGAATGAGCGATCGAATACCTGCTTCAACAATTGTGAAACTATTCACATCTTACACCTTCTACTGAAACCTGTTATTTATTTTTCTTATCAAAATCTATATGTAACAGTTTATAGTATGGAATTTATTATGTAAATGTACAGGATAGCCTGTTAAATCAACTGATGATTGTAATCATTCCAAACGTTATTTCGGACACTAATTAGTCATTTTTTATTGTTTTATTATTTTTATCAAACATCTGATGAAACAATTAAAATTTTGATATTTATTTTGAGGGTGATCAACAGGAAGAAGATATTGAAAATTGTGAAGATTTGTCAACTCTCTAAGGATAGCTGACAGACTTATATTGGGTTGAATAAGTACAGATACTTTAGCTCGCAGTAAAATCTCATTAGTGAATGTTTCATTGTAGATGAAACGGCTTGTAAAAATATTGTACACATAAATCTGAGTCTTCAAGCTGTGATGATAGTCGGAAACCTGGTGACACATTTAGACCACGGATTTTAGTGTACGCTGGCTAGTATTTGGGTGGTCTCGGGTTCAAACCCCAGGGCCGACTGGTCTGCCTAGAGTTTTTCTCAGAGGTTTCCTCATGTTAATGTAAGTCACTGCTTGCAAACTTACTAGGCGAATGCTGGGCCAGTATTAATCCTCTGAACCCTACCCACACTTCCTATGTTCCATAAATATCCCGTCTCACCTATCCTTAATGCATTTGTACATACGAGTGTATCCTCTGATCTGGCTGAAGGAGTTAATCCCAAACTCAAGCTGCCCGCCTCCCTGACACATACTTCAGGGGGGAATGAAACACGTGTGTTTCCTTTTGCCTTTCCACGGATTTGATCCAACTAGCTATATAGCTCAAAAGAACCGTTTTTCATAGTTTCGTATGGAATGGTTAGTCTGTTCAACATTTACAGGTGGGACAGGTACTGCGCAGCTTAAATTCAGGTAAAATATTCATGTTGAAAAATATAATTGGCCCAGTAGAAATGACTGAAATTTTAGCTTATTGACAATAATAAACATAATATACCAACTGCAGATTATTTAAATGGCGTGACACGTAACTAGACTAACCCAAAGATATTTTTTGAAATTATAAAAAAAAATATTTTTGGCCTACGCTGAAGGTTTAATAGCGTGTCTATCACATTTTTTCATTATTTTTACCAAATATCCAGAACATTTCGATGCTGTAAAAAACTTCCAGACAAGCTGAAACTATTCCTGAATATCCTGGAAATATAGTGAGACCGAAATTCGAAAGAATGAATATGAGAGAGAGCGTTAATGCTGCGCTCTCATTTCCTCATAGCGTCACGTGGTTTGGTCAGATGTAGCAATCGTTTTTACTCTCGTCAGTTATGATATTTTTGGAATGAAAATAATACCAATGTAGTTGAAAAAATCGATAATATATTTTTCCGTCGACCTCTAAATAAAAGCTTACTTTAACGTACAACGAAATTGATCATTAATGACCCATTTTAACCCTCTCGGTCACGAATTGAAACTATTGGAGCGAAAAATCTGAAATTTACTGTAATGCAACTTATGATTTTTTGAAAATTTTTCATGTTAAATTCAGATTTTCAAAATGCTCCGTTTGGGCACTATGACATGTCCCCAATTGAGAGCATCATGAGCTGTTGGGCACTATGACATGTCCCCAATTGAGGACATCATGAGCTGATGGAAGACAAAAAATTTTCAGAAATATGTTCAGAGGGTAAAATATTAATATGTTTTATTAAAATAACATTACAGGGTATGGTATTTCATGAATGGTCCATTTTCGAAGTACTAAAATGTATAAAATTTAACTTTTGCAAAAATGAAATAAAAGTGCTGTTATATTTACCTAGATGTTGCGTTTACCGCTAGCTCACAATGTCCTCAAATTAGGACACCACACTTTCAAGAATCGCTGATTACAATATGCACAAAAATCACCAAACACAGTTACTTTGGAACAAGTCTACACTTATTGTGAACGTGAACAAACAGTTTTCAAACACGTGGTCTAACGAATATAACCAACAAAAAAATAAATAGTAGAGCGCTACGCTGCTGTCACATCTACCCTACGGAAATCTATATTTCAAATGAATGAATTTTTTTTCCATCAGCTTGTAGATGGCAGCACATATATTCATTTGGAAGTATATGATGTCCACAACTGAGAACAATGTGACAGAGAAGTAAGAGCAAGGGGCCCTTCATAGGAAAAAATCCAAAGTAGTTTGTCCTCAATTGAGGACAAGGTGAGCGAGAGGGTTAATGTACAATTTCTCCTATTTTAATGTATGATTGTCATGGGCAACCAAACACAGGGGTATTCAGCACGAAATAGTTGAATTATTCTGTATCTGTACTGTTAGCCCACAGAGAAAAGGAATTCATAATTCAAATCAAAAAATTTAACTCCATACAAAATAAATTAGAAACTGCGGAAAAAATTTTATGCAATAATCGTTCAAAAGTAATTAACACTTCAGCTTCCACCAGTTCCACATATTCCTTATATTATTGTAGGTAATGTGAACTATTCAGAATGTCATATGTCTAATATTCCATCTATGAATTTATCAAATTGTTCCATCGGGAGCATAAATATAAATATATCGAAATGAACATAGAAAATTATATTGTGTCAAATGTATCTGTTATGCAAAATAAAAATTTATTTCAATCAAGAATTTATACTCAATTGATGATGAGGTCGACGAAAAAATCTTGTAAAAAACTCGTTTATTAATGTAGCGATTAATAAACTAGTTTATTAAATAACTATTAATAGTTTTATTGTGATGAAAATTCACAAAGAAAAGAAAAATAAAACCCAATTGTTAACTAGGCTGGACATTTTTATGTGTAAAAACAGTTCGTATTGCTTATCAATTTTTTATGTAATAAAATTCATTTATTAGATATAATAAACATTAGTAAAAAATGATGAATGCTGCGTAAATTATCTAATGAAATAGCTACTTTTCCGAGCAATTCATAAATATTAAATTGTCCGACATTTTTTTACACCATCAAAATAATCTGGCTGTTTGGTAGGATTATTGAAAAAAAATGTGATTGACACGCTATTGAATTTTCAGCGTGGGTGAAAAATATTTTTTTTATACTTTTGAAAAATATCTTTGGGATGGTCTGGTTCCGTGTCACCCCATTCAAATGATCTGCAGTTTGTATATCATATTTAATATTGACAATAAACTACAATTTGAGTTATTTAATGCTGAATCAATAATATTTTTCCACATAAAAACATTTTACCTGACTTTTACGCTGCTCAGTGGTCAGTACCTGTCCCACCTGTAAATGTTGAACAGACTAACTATTCCATACGTATAACTATCCTAACCGTTTCTTTTGAACTACATAGCGAGTTGGGTCAAATCCGTGGTCTAAATATGTCACCACATCTTGGACTATGAAAAATTTACAAATATATTTATAATTTTAGCTGCATCAACTGAACCATTTTGCCAAATTATTGCATACTTTAATTTACAGTATATCATTATGAAGAGGCAAATTAAATATTTTTAAAGATTACCGATGAATTTCCAACGAAATTATTATAAAATCAATAATTTGTTTGCATAGTCAACCAGGTAATATATAGTAGTAAAGGTATAATTTTATTATTATCTGTTAAATAAACAAAATGATGAATTTTGATGGTGTGTTGATAAACTTTTTTTTCTTGAAATCATCAGAGAAAAGCTCCAGAATAACTGATTTTAAAAAATCCGGACAAATAATACTAAAAATTTTTTTCTATAATATTCAAAATATGTGTATCACTCATGTTAGCTCATTTCTCTCAGAACGTAATACGTAGTTTGTTATTTCACCAATCCGTTAAACCATCGGGTATTATTTCAATTTCACACCTTCTCAACTGACGCCCACACCTGAGGAAAAGATAATACGCAACCGAATATTATTGTAGTTCTGATTGCACAAGGCCGCTTTTGATTCAGAATTACTTTTAATCTTGCAATCAATGTCTAGGTTTAGTAGTTCTTTATTTTGCATTGGATTTCTTTTTATTTTATCGATAATATAATATATATATATATATATATATATATATATATATTTATTTATATATATATATATATATATATATATATATATATATATAGTAATTTAATTATTTTTCAACTTAAATTATAAAGTCAACTAAGAGACTCAACAAATCAAAACAGTTCGTCCCCATCTATTTTCGAAAAATTAGTACCCATTCTTTATTAATGAATATGGCAATTAATGGTTTTTCTAGTTTGTTATAATTGTTCATTAAAAAGCAATTATTTCGAATAATTCATTCATGATATAGGTAGTATTTTAACTGACTTATATGAGTGGGGTCACAGGACATTATACTGATTAATTAAACATGAATGTCATATTAATAAGGTGTCAAGTTAGAAGTAATTGTATAAAATAAAATATACTAGTCAATATGAACTTGATCCTGAATAATAAAGAACTAATTAGGTCAATTAAATATATTTCAGGGCCTGATAAGTTATCAAATTAATCAACAAACTAATATAAAAATAGCTTTTCACGAATGATTATTAAGGTAATGAACTAGATTTCAAGAGCAATATGCACTCAGAAAAAGGGAAATACTTGAAATGTTGAGTTTATCCTTCAATTTTAAATGACTTCGAACAAGGGTTGTAATTTGATACTTGAAAATTATCAAATTATGATAACTGATGAGAAAAAAAATTTTCACTAGTGGTTTTTCCAAATTTAATATTTAATGTTGTTTGCAATAATTATCATATTGTTCCATCGTGCATTGAAAATTATTTCCATACCAAACGCCTTTTTCTACATCACAAATAAACATTTGAATTGATGCGGCCGTTACTCGATGAAAATCAATTGTTAATATGTTTTCGTAATCCCATACTGTTATTTTGATTTAACGGTATTCAGATGACAATTGAAAAGTCAGTGTTAACGGCCGCCGGGCGTTATAATTTCATAACGGCCGGCGGCCGTTATGAAATCACTTGTTCAAATATTTATTTCAAAACATCATTCTGCTTACAATAACAACATTGAAATCTTGGTCCACAGCGAGTTGGGAGAATAAACCTCTGATTTTCATTTCGCATAGGCTAATAATACATCTTCATTAACCACCTTTACATTCTTGTTTTTACGCCACATTTCAAAATTTTCATATTCTTTTTGATATCGCTCTTGAGTTATTTTCGGCAGTTAATCAACACTCGCTGCACTGCACATGATTCTCCCAATATTTCTGAAGGAATTTGATTTTGTTCCTCAATTTCATCAATTTCATCCATGGTCGTCGTTTAAGCGAACTTGAGAACACAAAAAACTGACGTTGTTTATAAAACTGTCAAACTGTTCCATGACAACAGAGTGCACGACGTTGGGATTTTTCTTTAGAATTGCGAGGTACGGGGTTTTTTCTTTCTTCGGAATCAAAATGTAATCTTTCAACGAGATTACGAAAAATTTTTAACGACACACGGCCGATACGCAAATAACGGATTCGGTTAGTTATAATCCTCGGCTGCGCCTCGGATTACAATATCCAACCTCATCCGTTATTTGCTACATATCATTCGAGACCAGACCACCGAGGAAGCAGCATCGCCCTGGGAAAGCGGTGAATTCGACGACAAGCGACTGAAACTGAAGACGACGAGGAGTGAAGAAGGACCTAGATGGGCTGAGAGATTGTCCATCAGACACGTTCTTCATCGGTTCGCTAGTAAGGAGCAGCGCCCAACAGAGGACGGCACGGTGGGATGGAAGCGGATCGTCAGGTTCGAAGACGAATGATGCTCGTTGCAGACGACGAGAGTGAAGATGGATATTGGATCTCGATGTCCGGAGTAATGGCCATTGCAGACGACGAGTGTGAAAATGGATGTTGGATCTCGATGTCGTCGGAGTGATGAGCATTGTTCAAGTTCGAACCAACCTGGGATGAAGCGAACATACTTCCAGTCGACAGAGAATGCCACGGGCAGTCGTCAGGTATGTTTACTTGATTTCAAAATTAATGCGACGCGACGCAGAGAGATATACACTTGGGTCTTGAAATATAGACACAAGGAAGGGGAACAGGTTCTAGTGCTGACCGCAGCACGAGAGTCCTAATCTAAGTGTGAGACTGGAGGTTTAGTAGGCTTATGCCCGGAAACCGAAAGAACAGAGGTGTTTTTAGTGGGTAGGCAATGTTGATATATATTTATATATATATATATATATATATATATATATATATATATATATATATATATATATATATATATATATATATATATATATATATATCAACTATTGAATCCCACACAGGCCGGGTTCGCAACCGGTATCGCTTTTGAAGTTTTCACCACCATTAAAAAACAAAAAGCTACATATCGGCCTTGTTACGTTAATAACTATTGAAAAATGAAACTCTGAGCTTAACGATTTTCACATATAATAAAACAACAGTTGCACAACGCGTTTCGCTGACACTACAGCTTATTAAGGTGCGAATTTCAAACTTAGACTGAAATATCTAATACCAGGTTTGCAAAGTACAATTATGAATTTGGGGAATCCATTCTGGGATTCTGAGAACAAACTACCTTTATTCATTGCAAAGGTTAAGAAGAGGGGAGCTGTTCACATCACACAAGAAATAGTCTAGGAGAATACATAAAAAACAAAAAGAATAAAGTATAAACTTTGAAATAAAAAACACTTGGCTTATGTTTCACAATATAAAAAATATTTAGATACTGTATTTAGCAGTAACGAAAAGTCGACATGTTTCGAGTTATGAACTCATTATCAAGACTGACTACAGGAGAGTATTACATCGTATTTTATAAAACAGACAAAAGCAAAGGTGATACCTGAAAATCAATTTGTTCGTTTACAAGGGGTAATTGACTATTATGGGCAGAACTTATTTCGAGAATTTCAAGAAGGTCAAGGCGCTTTCCTTTGTTACCTGAATGTAACAATTTGGTTTTGTTGAAATCCAGGAAGTGATTGAATTTTATACAATGTTCAGAGAAGCCAGTGGTATTTTTGTTTTGTAAAATTGACTTTTTATGTTCTTCAACACGAATATTTATATTCCTTCCTGTCTGTCCAATATAGAAAGCAGGACATTCGTCGCAAAATATTTTGTAAATACCACTGTTTTCTTTGATGTTAGATTTTTCTTTATTATTGACCAAGAATGACTTCAAGTTACTTTTATTTGTACAAATTGTTTTAACGTTATTTTTCGATAGTCTGTTACAAATTTTGCTACTAAAATTAGGCACATAATTTATTGGAAAGTATTTTCGTTCTTCATTAATAGTTTGCGTGGGGTATATTGAATGCAACAGATACTTTATTCGTTTTTTCCCAATGAGCTTGTCGATAAGACTTTCATAGTAACCGTTATTGATGGCTAATAATTTAATTGTATTAACTTCAGTTTGGAAATTTGTTTCCGATAATGGAATCGTGAACAACCTATGTATGAACGAATGAAAAGCACTCAGTTTTATTTTATTGTGTTGGTTACTGTCGCTGTGAATTAAAAAAAATTTATATTGTGAAACATAAGCCAAGTATTTTTATTTTAAAGTTTATACTTTATTCTTTATGATGTTTCACCAAGTGATGTGCGAGAATTCAATCTCAGTTATTAAAAACAAAGAGTCAAAAATAGGTAAACTCAGTAAATCGGGAGTTTATAAACTCAAATGCGGAAATTGATTAAAATATACGTAGGTCGGACACATAGAAATTTAAAAAAAAGGATTACTGAACACAGGCGAAGTTACATAAATCATAACGAAGATGCAATATATGCTAGACATTCAATAAAAGAGAAACATGACTTCAATTCGGATTTCGAAATTCTACATCTCGGAACAAAATTTTCAAAATTAAATCTTATGAAAACTTTAAGAAATTAATAGGCATAAAAATTCCCAGAAGTAACTTAACAACCAATTGGATTCCCCAAAGTTTCAATTGTATTTTGCAAACCTTGTATTATATATTTTAGTCTTAGATTGAAATTCGCACCTGAAGAAGCTGTAGTGTCAGCGAAACAGGTCGTGCAACTGTTGTTGTTTTCTTATATATGGAAATCGTTCAACTAAGAGCTCCATTTTTTAAATATTTATTTAAAAAAAATATGAAGAATGATTAAATCTCAGAAATTCAAATTTGATCAAATCCAAGATAAATAATTGAGACTGGATGAAAGATTTATTACATGAATATTATATCTATTTTAAAAAGTTTCCGGGGCTGTTTCACATGATCGATTTCACTGTACCTTTGTGAATAAATTAACATGTGCGCAAATTTGTGTTTCAAAATACCGGCTTATTAAGAATGTTGACATGCATATTCCAATCTGGTGTGTTTCCCACCTTGGGTGAATGCGGAGCAATGTAATATAAAAGAAGGTAGGTTTAATCAGTGAATCAGTTAACTTTTGGATTTGGTTATATCACAACAATGTTCTCTAAGGTATGTGATATATTGAGTTACTATATAGCGTTTATTTTTAGTGAACATAGCAGTTCAATACCGA
Organism: Cynegetis impunctata; assembly: GCA_030704885.1. Lineage (NCBI taxonomy): Eukaryota > Metazoa > Arthropoda > Insecta > Coleoptera > Coccinellidae > Cynegetis > Cynegetis impunctata. The sequence continues at coordinate 186,175 of JARQZK010001510.1, read as the reverse complement.
TTCGAAAGTCCAAGTACTCGGTTTCGAAAAACCAACTTTTCAAAACACAGTTGAAAATTATCAATGAAGAACATTGAAATTTCTTTATGGATAATATTTGAACAACTGTAACAAACTCGCTATTGTGGCTAATAAATTCAACTCATTCGAAAATTTTCGACTTTAATCAGACAATTTATTTTATATTTTTCTGTTGATTTACGGAAATGAAATAATAATTTTCATATCTGTAATTCTTACCAAAATAATTGTAAGTACCTAGGAATAATATTCAGTAATAATTATTTAATAGTTAATTCATTTCATTTGGCAATTCCAAAAGTGAACTATTTTTGGAAAACATAATTCCTAATACTGAAAGATCATACATTACCATTATATTGAATATACAAATATCATCTTATGATATTTGAATATGCATCATTTCAAGACTTAGAGCCTCTGAATTTTATGAAAATTATCGAAATGCGGGCTTGTTCTGAGTGAGGATTGGAAATATGGAGAATATTTGAAAATGCACAACTTTTATTCTAGAAAAACTAAAAATATAATACATACAAAACATATAAATTTATAAACTGTTCCAATCATGAAATATCGGCAATTTTTTGTAATGATATTATTTTGTCCATTGTAGATTGTCACCATCGCAGCCCTTGTGGTCGTTTCACAAGCAGGCATACTTCCCGCTACCTCCTATTCAGCAACGAACTTAGTTACATCCCATGGATACGCAGCCCCAGCAATCTCTCATGGTTATGCTGCCGCACCATTAATCTCCCACGGATATGCTGCTGCTCCTGTGCTCTCCCATGGATATGCTGCCGCTCCTGTGCTCTCCCATGGATATGCTGCTGCTCCAGCTGTAGCTCACTCTGTTGACTACTATGTAAGTATTCGAATTCTTTCGTGGAAATTTAAATCTAAAGTTTCAGTTATTCGAATAATAGTCTTTGCAACACTATGAATTTAATGTTATCACAAATATGTGCAGTGATTTGAACAAAATATGTTATACTGTCGAATAGTTTGATATTTATGAATAAATATACTCCAATAGCTTCATGAATTATATCAATTAATGGTGCCTGAATTATTCCTATAACTTCATTATATATGTCAATCTGGCTAGCTACAGTGTAGAGTTTGATGTCATTTTATTTTTTAATGAGTATAGTTCAAGGTATTTAGAACTCATCAGAGTTAGAAGCGAAAATAGTGAAATTCATCTACAGATAATCTGATCATTTCATATTTAAAAAATTATATAAATAGTATTTAACACAACTAATGCAATTACTGAGATTGAATTCTCGCACATCATTTGGTGAAACATCATAAAGAATAAAGTATAAACTTTAAAATAAAAACACTTGACTTATGTTTCACAATATAAAAAAAAAAATTTAGATATGTACTGTATTTAGCAGTAATAAAAAGTCGACATGTTTCGAGCTATGAACTCATTATCAAGACTGACTACAGGAGAGTATTGCATCGTAATTTATAAAATAGACAAAAGCAAAGGTGATACCTGAAAATCAATTTGTTCGTTTACAAGGGGTAATTGACTATTATGGGCGGAACTTAAAATTCGAAACTCGAAATTCTCGAAATAAGTTCCGCCCATAATAGTCAATTACCCCTTGTAAACGAACAAATTGATTACCTTTGCTTTTGTCTGTTTTATAAATTACGATGCAATACTCTCCTGTAGTCAGTCTTGATAATGAGTTCATAACTCGAAACATGTTGACTTTTCGTTACTGCTAAATACAGTACCTATCTAAATATTTTTTTTTATATTGTGAAACATAAGCCAAGTGTTTTTATTTTAAAGTTTATACTTTATTACTAATGTAATTGAATATCATTCAAGGCTCATCCAAAATACGAGTTCAACTATGGAGTTCAAGATGGACACACTGGAGACCACAAAAGCCAGCACGAAATTCGCGATGGAGATGTAGTAAAGGGATCCTACTCCCTCTTGGAGGCTGACGGTACCACCAGAACTGTACACTACACCGCCGACGACCACAATGGCTTCAACGCAGTCGTAGAAAGATCTGGACATGCTGCACATCCTGCAGTAGTAGCTGCACCTCTTATTGCTGCTGCTCCTTATGCCGGTGGACATGGTCTCTATCATTAGGGTGAAATTGTTGTAAATAGCTGCTTTGCTTTCTCTGTTTGTACATACTTCTTGTGTTCAAAGTTCTCTGTGAGAATGTTTTCTGAAAAAAATATATGTTTCTGTCTATTTTAGAAATTATTATCAATTCTAAGGCTTTAATGTTACATATATATATATATATATATATATATATATATATATATATATATATATATATATATATATATATATATATATATATCAACAAACCATATATATGTGTAGGTGATTCTAGATGAAATATTCCAAATATTCAATCATTATAGAGCAATATCGAAGTAGATATGCAAACATCTGAAATATTCCACTTTTCGGGTTCATTATCCTTCATTTGGAAGGAGCATAAAGTAATTCAAATCAAAAAAAATACAGAACCTAGTCAGTAAAATTCGTTAAAGTTTTCGATTTTTACTATATTCTGTTAAACACTGATTCGCTATACACAGTGGCTTCTTCAGATATATGTCACTATGTATGGCGAAACAATTGTTTTGTTTAATAAAATTCAGTGAAAATCGAAAACTGTGTATCGGCTCAATCAATTAGTTGATTAAAATTCTACCTGAATTGAATTAATGACAAAACCGAACCGAAGATAGTTTTTCATCAAATGGAATCTTCTTTCATTATTTCTTGGATCAATAATTTCTGCATTTTATCAAGACACAACCAACTTTATCGAATTTTGGATTAATTGGGCCGATACTTGGTGTAAATTAATAAACATATTAAAACAATGGTTAAAAATAACAATTGAGACATTTATTAAAAGAAATAACGCATGACGCACGTTTCGGTGGAACTTCACCTTCTTCAGATGCTAATGGCAAACTAACTATGTTTCTCTGTAATATCGAAAACAAGAAATAAAGAGATGACACATTGTATAGAAGGGGTAAATAGAAAAATTGTTACAAATAATTATTAGAATAGGAAAAACTAATTCTGAACTACTAGCCAGGTAGTTCGGTAATTTTGAGTAGATTGAGAAGGGGATTTGAAGTATGATCGATTTGGCTATTCAATAGGATACCGGAATGTTTGTATTCATTTATCTGTAAAGATTCTAAAAAATTGAGCTTAATTCCCTTACTTTCAGCATTCAATATTTTAAAATCGAGATTGAATGTGTGATTTTCTTGGATTGAATGGTTTGCATAATGCGAATCCAACTTCTGATTAACAAAGCTACGTTTACGTTCTTAAATTCTAGTTCGAAAACTTCTGAAAGTTCTACCAATGTAAAACTTATCACAAACAGCACAATCAATTTTATAAACTCCTGATTTATTATCTTCATGAACTTTGGATTTATTATTTTTTATATGATTTCCTAAATTATAACCGGTCATCAATTTCGATTTTAATATATTAAATATTGAAAGTAAGGGAATTAAACTTAATCTTTTAGAATCATTACAGATAAATAAATACAAGCTTTCCGGTCTCCTATTGAATAGCCAAATCGATCATACTTCAAGCCCTTTCTCAATCTTTTCAAAATTACCGAACTACCTGACCAGCAGTTCACAATTGGTTTTCCCTATTGTAATAATTACTTGTAACCATCTTTCTATTTATCCCTTCTTTACAAGTTGTCATCTCTTCATTTCATGTTATCGATATAACAGTTAATTTGCCATTAGCATAGTAAGTCTGCCATTAGCATCTGAAGAAGGTGAAGTTCCACCGAAACGTGCGTCATGCGTTACTTCTTTTAATAAATGTGTAAATTGTTATTATTAACCATTGTTTTAATAACTTTATGGAACCCGAAAAGCATCAAATTTATCAACCGAATTAGCTGTTTTAAAACGGTTTGACTCCTAGCAGCACGCTGTTACCTCAGAAGGACAATTGGGAAAGCTCAAATGATATACGGGTGGAATCAATTAATATGGAAGGGTCAAAAGTAATTTTCTAGATACCGAACATTGAATCACTACGAAACATTCGAAGATAAATCTGAAAGTGAACCCAGATATAAATATTTAGGTATGTGTACAGGTTGGGCCAAATTGGACACTTTTAAGGGGAAAGTCCTGTTTTCTAACTAGATAGATAAAAACTGATGACAGTGTCTGAGGCTCAATATTTATGACAAACTCAATGGTGAAAACCGCATATCGATATCTATCATCGTTTTTGAGTTACAGCATGTTTTTCGAAAATGTTCCTTTTTGGAAAAGGAGCTGTAACTTTTTTCCTGTCAAAAATTCTTTGGTTCTATGAAAACATCCTCGAAGCACATTTTTACGTAGAATTCAATGGTTTAAGTAATTCATTTTTCCAAATCATACATCAACAGTTATTGAAGGAAGAATCATTTTTTTGAATGAGACACCCTGTATATTTCTGCATATTACGATAGAACTTAAAATACCATTTCAAAATTGTAGCACACTTGACGTTTGAGTAGAGTTATCTCTGAAATTCAGAGCTTTTAAGTTTATTCATGTAGACTTCGAAACGCACACTATGAACAAGTAGGCTTTGGACGAAGCGGCGATAAAACAGGAAGCAAGTGTTCACTTGTAGCTATCAATTGTTAGGAAAGCTGTTGACAGCAGTACTTAAAACTCATAGTTTCAGTAAAAGTGATAACAATTTATATTATATTTACACTAATAAATAAAACTAAAACAATAATAATAATAAGGAACAAAATATTTCTTTAGAAGAAGTGTTAAAAATGTCGAAAGTTTGAAGATCTTTCAACCTTCCACAGAGGTGAAAGTCCATAGGCGTTAGTTCCGGTGACCTGGTCGGCCAACGGTTGGGTCCTTGGTTGGCTATCCAATTATTGCCTAAATTTGCAGCCAAAAAATTGCAGACAATTGCAGTGTTGTGAGGCGAAGCCCGGTTTTGCTGAAAATATATTTTCCTGAGCTCCATTAGCGGCAATTCGTCAACAAGGGGTTCAATATGTTGCCTTAAAATTTCTAAATAACTCTGAGAAGTTAGAGTGCCATTACAAATGACGGGGCTGATAATTCTATCCCTAAAAACGCCTGCCCATACACTGAATCCAAATATTCCTTGACTTCTCTGCTCCACAATAGAAGGAGGTTTTTATTGAGCCCAAGAATGAGATTTATAGCGGTTGAAAATACCGATATGATTGATAAAAAATCAAGCACTTGGTTACAATTTTCCAGAAACCAGTGGCAAAAATCCATGCGGCGTTCAAAATCTCCTGGTATAAGTTCATGAACTCTTCTAGGCCTGTATGGCTTGAATTTATACTTTTTCAAAATTCGCCTAACGTTAGTTCTTGATAGGCCTGTTGTAATTTTTAAATTTTGCATTGACGTTTTCGGATTATTTGCAACAGCTCTTAAAACGACTATTTCTTTCAATTCCCTATCCCTAGTTGATGCATATGATTTTGGCCTTATCTTTTCAAATTGACCACCATCAATTAGGTTGTGTCGCAATCTTGCGAAAATATCTCTAAAACGTTGCCTTCTATCTGGATACCTCTCGCAATACAAATTGTTTGCTGCATCTATATTTTCCGCGGTTAGTATAAAACAGACTATCATATCCCATTTTTCATAATAATTATCATACTTCATTGCAATTGTGTTTTGAAAAATGAATAAAAACCAACAAATGAAGAGCGTCTTTACTACTATATCAAAATTTGACAGCTACTAGTTAAGACATGCTACCTGTTTTATTGCCGCATCGTCCAAAGCCTACTTGTTCATAGTGTGCGTTTCAAAGTCTACATGAATAAATTTAAAAGCTCTGAATTTCAGAGATGACTCTAGTAAAACGTCAAGTGTGCTACATTTTTGAAATGGTAATTTTAAGTTCTATCGTAATATGCAGAAATACACAGGGTGTCTCATTTAACAAAATGATTTTTTCGTCAATAACTGTTGATGTATGATTTGAAAAAATAAATTACTTAAACCATTGAATTCTACGTAAAAAGGTGCTTTGAGAATGTTTTCATAGAACCAAAGAATTTTTGACAGGAAAAAAGTTACAGCAACTTTTCGAAAATGAACATTTTCGAAAAACATCAGAAACGATGACAGATATCGATATGCGGATTTCACCATTAAGTTTGTCATAAAAATTGAGCCTCAGACACCGTCATCAGTTTTCATCTATCTAGTTTAAAAACAGGAGTTTCACTTTAAAAGTTTCCAATTTGGCCACCTTGTACCTACTTTTTGAAGTAAAGCTCACAAATTTGGTGTAAAACTCGAAACATAAACCTTTTGAGTTTCTGTATATTCTAACATAAAAGCAGTTAGGTACATCAAAAACTCAGAATTGCAAAAATGAAAAACTTTGGCTTTCGCAGGAGCACTTACGGAAACCTTGTTACGACTTCGTTTTTCTTTACATATGTCCAGCCACTAAGTCAATTCAGAGAGGCTGAAGAGAAGCACAAAGATTATTTGGGGCTCATCAGTATCATCCATCCATCGAAATTGATAACCATCAAAATATTTCAAACGTTCTCATATTTTCCTTCTAGTAACATAATGGCAAATGAATATGACACAGCGCCACCAGTCGGAAACAAATGAACTACATCTTACAGATAGTTGAAACATTTCAGCAACCAGAAATCGTACGACCTGACACCCGAAGGTGGCTACTATATTCGCTAAGCTAGAGTAAGGTTGCTACATCAATTCGATGTAATGCAACATTTACACACCGCCAGTAGAAAGCGCTCCGAATTTTATCCCTCTATAGAGGCAGCAAATGGATATAAAACAGAATTCTTCGTGTTATCGAGACACGCCCGTGGCAATAAAATGAAGTAAACTAGGACAATTGTTTTGAACTAATCATACAAACTTCCTAGCAGAACTGGTTATACATGTCAACAAATTTATTGAGGTTGAACGTTTTTTACGTGAAAATGAACTCCGCCCCTTCAACCTCTTAAGGCCCCTACACACGGACGTTGATGTCTCAACACATCAACGTGCATCCAAGAACGTGCAACCAATAGCGATAATGTGGATGTAAAAATACCCACGTTTTTGAATGCACACTCCGGATGAATGCCGCGTTGATATTTTCTGAATCGCTTGAATTTTTGTATGCGCATTCAAATGAACACGTGCATCTCTAAACGTGTGGAGGCGATTCACCGATGTTTGTGCATTCTTGAATGAGTGGTTGCGGTTAATCTTTATTTTCATTTCTATTTTTCTTTTCAAGAGCATAAGTACACGCCACTGTCACAATAGCTAAACATTCTTTTTCGAACAAAATTATGGTTTTGTTCGAACGTGTGTACGCAATCTGCTTGCACGTTTTTGGTTGAGCGTTTTTGGATGCATGTATTAACTCATCAACGTCCGTGTGTAGCCCGCTTTAAACCCCAGAGCTATACCACCCTAAAATTTTTAAATGAGATAAGTGGTCGAGTGATACATCATTTTAAAGAGATGTTTAATCACTACATTTTGCCGGTCCTACTTTTTGAATTTGATTTCACTATTACAGAATATCACCCATTTTCATGTTTAAACATGCGTTTTTATCACTAAACACACCTGCTTGATTATTTACCTTTTTATGACATTCCAAAACTAACCTGATTGTCACTTTTTAGGACAAGTACTAGTTACCGGTTACCGGTTTCACAGTCTCACTGTCATTGTCATGTGAGTCAGAAAAAGTCATATGGACGATTTTAGGTCACGTGACTTTGACAGGTCCTCTATGTTCACTTGGTGGGCAGACAACTTTATTGTGTCATTTGATACTCGTTATTGATAGATGCATTTGTTTTTTTTTTGAGTTTTATAGTATTTCAGAGTGAAAATTCAACAAATTCTTGAGTTATGTCTCGTAGTGAATATTATTCAACTCTTACCGGTGATGTGAAAGCCCGCTACGACAAGAAATTGGAGATAATAGACTATATAGACTCATATTCATTTGGAGAAGTGAGTTGTCCAAGGATCTGGAAGTAATCCCTTCAGTATCTTTGATGGATTTGGTAAATTATCAAATCCTTAGTCATAGCTTCTACACTGAACAGCAGCTTAAAACCTACAAATCTTTATTGGCCTACAAATATTATGAGTCTGGGTATGTCCAAGATGTTTTGGCTCGACAAATGAATGATAATGCCTACATTGTTGTTGGAAAGATAGGCATAGCAAACAGTTTCATTATTTCTAAATGTTATATTTCACTATTATATTTTTTTATCAATAACTTTTTTATTGCTACAGATTAGACTTTCTTAAAAAGCAAGGTTTGGCTAATCCCGTTATCAGATGGGGTTGTTTCCAGTGAACATTGCACATGTATGGCAGGTTTGGGGGAAGTTTGTAGTAATGTGACAGCATTGTTATTTTGTTTACAAGCATGTCCAGCTGAAAACGAAAATGAATCTGTTTCCTGCACACAAAGCCTTGCACAGTGGCCTGTACCTTCTACGAAATTCATTGACTTGATTAAATCATTTAGTTTGTCAAAAATGAATAAATAATTTTACATTACCTGTTTTTAATTTGTCAACAACATTACATAGGGTTGAAAATAAGCAATATCTGTTTTTAAATAGCTTTATTATCTCCAAGAAAGTACAAAATGATCATAAATTAGAAGTCACTTTACTCTAAACAATTGATAAACTATTTCAATCTTTGGCACTCTTATTGTGATAAATCCTGAAACAAGAATATGTGTTACTTGATCATGAACATAAAGAACCACTTACTAACCTTTTTGAATCGTTCATCTGACCTCACTGTACTTCTTTCGTGTCGATTCAGGGACTGTAGGTACATCTTTTTTTTCACCAACTATATATCCCACGTTTTGAGTGGGTACCCAATCTGGGTTATTCTTATCCTTTAGTAGGGCTGATTGTCCTAAATATAAAAGAGCATTACTTTCATTCAGCTTTCAGTATTATTCTTTTGTTGTTTTTTTTGTACCTTTTTTTAGGATATTATAATATAATAAAATCAAGGAACCAAACTCAATTATAATCAAAATACTCACCCAATAGGAAATGTCTAGCATTTCTCAGCATATTTTCGCTTAGAGGACCCCTTTTTAAAGCCCCAACCCATAAGTCATGTCGTTGTTTTGACAAGGCGTTTAAATAGTCTCCACGATTTTTCAGCGCGGTGGGAATCCTGAAGAATCGAACTTGGTCTCTTTCCGAGCTCATTGAACACTTAACAACAAAACATTGGCATTTTAATAATATATTGAAAACTCCGTAACGACTTTTACACTGTAAACATAGGCCGAAGTGTTTGTCTGCCCACCAAGTCAACATGGCGGATTTGTTGTGACAGTTGTGACGTCATCCTAAAATGGTCTATAACGCAATAATCAATGTCCTAGAGATATTATTGCTGATAAAGTACTTTTTTTATGAATTTTTTTCTGACATAAAAATGCAATTGTAAACATTAACATGGGTGATATTCTGCGAGAGTGAGGTCAAATTCAAAATGTAGAGATTAAACAGCCCTTTACAATGATGTATCACTGGACCCCTCATCTCATTTAAAAATTTTGGGGTGGTAGCTCAGGGAGTTAGGGGGTTGAAGGAGCGGAGTCCAGTTTTACGTAAAAAACGTTCGCCCTCAATGAATTTGTTGATGTGCTTCGGAAATTTTCAAAAATCTGATTCCATTCGTTATAAGAAATAACTATCACTTTTTCATATAAAAGTGTATAATATAAGCGCTTATAAACAAGAACTTTCATTTTATTAAAATCGAATTATTTAAAACAATAACATTTTATACAAATTAAATAACAATTGACTTTTTGTAGAATTAGTTATAATGGTGTTCATGATTCTCAAAATGATGCTTACTGGAAGAATCCTCTTCTACGTGAGTTGCGGGCTCAGGTTCCCTTGGTTTTCCATATTTCTTTACGACAGCATTGAAGCCTTTGTGCTTATCGGCAGTGTAGGAAACAACTCTGGTTGTACCGTCTGGTTCCAAAAGAGAGTATGAACCTGATACACTATCTCCATCTCGTACTTCGTGATGAAATTTGTGATCTCCAGTGTGAGCATCTTGTACAGCATATTCGAACTCATATTTTGGATGAGCCTGTAAATATAAGAAGTTTGACGAGAAAACTTTTGATGATTATATGTATATATATATATATATATATATATATATATATATATATATATATATATATATATATATTTATATATATATATATATAATTTTATATAATTATATATATATATATAGCTATATATATATAGATATATATATATATATATATATATATATATATATATATATATATATATATATATACAGGGTCCTGTAACAGTGGCGCGGTGTTCCATATCTCCATTGAGGAAGCAGATATGAATCTATATTTCTATAATATCACTTTATTGCTCGAGCTCGACAAAATGAAAATATTGTCGGTCACACAGGGTGTTCAATTTTTTCTGGGCTGATACCAACTATGTTTTTTCAAATGGCAACCTATAGTTTTTATCGCTTTTTCGGTTTCTTCATAGAAAATAAAAAGAAACTTTATATAGATCTTCATTTCTTGAATATTGACGGTTTTCGAGATTTTTGGCATTTTTGGTTTTTTTTCCAATATTCGTCCAATTGGAATTTTTTTTTTTGTCAAATATTCTACATTGATAACTCTCTCAAACGATATATCTGAAATCGACCTGCGATATACAGGGTATAAAAAACCGCTTGCCATATATTGTAAATGAAAATTTGCAGTATCTTCCTTATTTTAAATATAACACCCTGTATATTATCGATGCATAAAAAGTGCAAGCAAAGGCTGTAAAAATTTCATCAAGTATTCCCTATGGTGAAATTTACTAGTAGTTTTTTCTTAAAACGGTCCTTTTTTTCAAAAAATGGCTAGTATTCATATTTCTTCGCTGTATATATATATACCTATATAGATATATATATATATAATATATATATATATATATATATATATATATATATATTATATATATATATATATATATATTATATATATATATATATATATATATATATATAATATATATATATATATATATATATATATATATATATATAAATATATATATAAATATAGATATATATATATATATATATATAGAATTATATTATTATTAGTGGGTTTCGGGATTGGCAAACAGATCAATAATAGGTAGCGCATATATATAATTTACATGTTATTTTGTTAATTTTTGCTTTTTTATATTCTTAAGTCAGTAAAAATTTTTTTTCATAGTTTATTGATTTCAAATATGATTCAAACTGAAAATCTTATTATTCATATCAATGATTGATTATCTCAATAACTACTGGAGAGTGTTGAATACATGCAGTATTCAATTCAAATAGTGACGAATAACGATTATCGTATGACAACAATATTTCATCTTTAACATCATAAATAGCAGTTTTGATCCAAATAATTTTGAACTCAGAAAACTGTAACAACGATATTTTAAATGATTATAATTGATGTATTTATACGGAATTTTCAAATAAAATTGGCAAAATTATATATTTTTTTAAAGTAGGTACCATTATAGAAACTTATTGAACTCACATAGTGGTCTTCATAATGAGAATGGTCTTCGTCGTCTTTGTGCCCATGTTCATCCATTGAACCGCTTGAAGAATCATGATATGTACCTGAATCATCAAAACCGTGCATACCAGAATCCGAAAAGTAATTTGGGTGGCTTGCGGCTGAAGAATGATGGAAAAGAACTCTTGTTTGTGCGAATGTTACAAGCACAAACAGAATTAAAATCTGAAAAAAGTAAATTACATGATAAGTATTAGATGAATGAACTATACTAAAATATCTCTCAGTTGTCCAATGGGAAGGCTGCATTTGAATAAAATAAAGAAGATATTTAAAAACGAAGTAAATGATAATCACAAACCACAATTTGCCAAATTGAGAAATATATATATATATATATATATATATATATATATATATATATATATATATATATATATATATATATATATATATATATATATACTAGCTGACCCGGCAAACGTTGTTCTGCCATATAAATTATTTTTATCTATCTATCTTTCTATCTATTCATCTATCTGCCGATGTATATCTACCTATCTAACTATCTATCTATCTATCTAGATAGTTATCTGTCTTTCTATCTATCTATCCACATATCTATCTAACCCGGCAAACGTTGTTCTGCCATGAAAATTATTTTTATCTATCTGTTTTTCCATTTATTCATCTATCTGCTAATGTATCTCTATCTATCTATCTATCTATCTAGATAGTTATCTATCTATCTTTCTATATATCTATCTATCTGTCTATCTATCTATCTATATATCTATCTATCTATCTATCTACATATCTATCTATCTATCTATCTGACCTGGCAAACGTTGTTCTGCCATATAAATTATTTTTATCTATCTAACTTTCTATCTATTCATCTATCTGCCGATGTATATCTACCTATCTAACTATCTATCTATCTATCTAGATAGTTATCTGTCTTTCTATCTATCTATCCACATATCTATCTAACCCGGCAAACGTTGTTCTGCCATAAAAATTATTTTTATCTATCTGTTTTTCCATATATTCATCTATCTGCTAATGTATCTCTATCTATCTATCTATCTAGATAGTTATCTATCTATCTTTCTATATATCTATCTATCTATCTATCTATCTATCTATATATCTATCTATCTATCTATCTACATATCTATCTATCTATCTATCTGACCTGGCAAACGTTGTTCTGCCATATAAATTATTTTTGTCTATCTAAATAGGGGTTGATCGTTGAGGGGTGACAATTTAGGGTTGTATATATTTTTGAATGCTGTATCATAAAAAAATAGAACAAAAAATAAAGAAAAAAATTAAGGGTTAGACTACCCTTAACATTTAGGGGGATGAAAAAATAGATTTTGTCGGATTCTCAGACCTAACCGATATGCATACAAAATTTCATGAGAATCGGTCGAGTCATTTCGAAGGAGTTTAACAAATAAAAAATGAGGGTTGATCGTAGAAGGGTGAAAATTTAGGATTGTTTGTATTTTGTATGCTGTATCATTAAAAAATAAAAACAAAAAATTTTGTCTAAAAAATAAAATAAAAAATGTTGGCCGATTCGCAGACCTACTTACAAAATTTCATGAGAATCGGTCTAGCCGTTTCGGAGGAGTATGGGAACGAACATTGTGACACGAGAATTTTATATATAAGATATATATACACATATATATATATATATATATATAACTTTTTGATTTATTAGCAATAACAGGTTTAGTGAAACTCAAAAAAACTCGATTCGTGGCTTTTTCAAAACTTTTGAAATATTGAAATTTCTTTGACATTTATTGATTTAAAAAAAATTTGAATAGTTAAAAAAGACTACTATGTTTCATCAAAATTTTTCGGCTGTGACCGTTCTCTGTTATTCATTACGTGCTATTCAGTCCAATATTAACATTCAAATCTGTTTTTATTAGATGGTAAGGGAAACCACAGAAACCTTTACCCACGTAATGTTCGAAATAGATTCACCAAGCCTGTTATTGCTAATAATTATCAAAAAGTTGAAAATAGTTCACAGGCAACAAAAATTCAAATAAATAATTATATATATATATATATATATATATATATATATATATATATATATATATATATATATATATATATTTTTTATATAATTATATATATATTTATATATATATATATATATATATATATATATATCTATATATCAATATTATATATGTATATATACACCTACCTTTGCAAAAAACATGTTGGAATGAATAGGAATTATCAACTGAACTGATTTGGCTCATTGATATATCATGAATTTATATTAACTACTGCCTTCACATTCTCTTGGTATGATAGATCTTATCTAACTCAAATCGAGTAAATTATTTCACAAATCTGAATATTGGAAGTATTGTTACAAAATGAAAAATCTAATAATTGATATGAAAATCATGAGGTGATGTAAGTTCAAATGCTCAGCTGAAAGAAATGGTTAATTGAATAAACTTTTTCATACTTTTCTTAGAATTAATCTATAGTTGCATGTATATTTTTATACTTTAGAATACTAAATGTGGTACCGGTGTATTTCTCAGTGTCATTTTGAAAACATTGCATAAATAATTATTTCAGTGAATAAACATCCAATCTCATGACTAGCAAATTCTGTTCACACTACAAATAGTGAGTCTGATCTATAGACTATTTAAAAATATTATTAAAATTATCTCAGCACTGGAAAATTCTCCTGGTCATTTATTGTTCTGGAAATAATGAATTAAAATCGATGTCAGAAAATGATGAAGTTTCAATATTTATAGATATACTAGCTGACCCGGCAAACGTTGTTCTGCCATGTAAATTATTTTTATCTATCTATCTTTCTATCTATTCATCTATCTGCCGATGTATATCTACCTATCTAACTATCTATCTATCTATCAAGATAGTTATCTGTCTTTCTATCTATCTATCTACATATCTATCTAACCCGGCAAACGTTGTTCTGCCATAAAAATTATTTTTATCTATCTGTCTTTCTATATATTCATCTATCTGCTAATGTATCTCTATCTATCTATCTAGATAGTTATCTATCTTTCTATCTATCTATCTATCTATCTATCTATCTATCTATCTACATATATTTCTGAACTGCCTACCGAAAGATCTCTCTATTCACACATCTCACTCGTATTTGTGGTTTAAGGACAAAGTGAAAAAGTTCTTAGTAGAAGAGGAAAGTGATATGTGCTCATCATTTTTTAATTAGGGTTTTTGATTGATTTCAGATAAAATATGGGGGTATCTACACTATTTTGCAAAGAATGTTTTAGTATATTATATCCACAGACAGCTTCGGCTTTGTGGAACAAAGAAGACTTATGTTGAATCTGTCAATGCTTATTTGTATCAGGGTTAGATATTCAAAATATTTTCTGTTTCTTTTTTTTTTTTTTTACATCTCTTTGGTTGAGATATAATTTGTATAACGCTGATTCTTGATTCAATAAACATTATTTATTATTTATTATTATATCTATCTATCTATCTGACCCGGCAAACGTTGTTCTGCCATATAAATTATTTTTATCTATCTAAATAGGGGTTGATCGTAGAGGGGTGAAAATTTAGGGTTGTATATATTGTTGAATGCTGTATCATTAAAAAATAGAACAGAAAATGTTGTCAGAAAAATAAAGAAAAAAATTAAGGGGTGGACTACCCTCAACATTCAGGGGGATGAGCAATAGATTTTATCGGATTCTCAGACTTAACCGATATGCACACAAAATTTCATGAGAATCGGTCGAGTCATTTCAAAGGAGTTTAACAAATAAAAAATAAGGGTTGATCGTAGAAAAATTTAGGATTGTATGTATTTTTGTATGCTGTATCATGAAAAAATGAAAACGAAAAATGTTGTCTAAAAAATAAAAAATTTAATTTAGGGGTGGACTACCCTTAACATTTAGGGGGATGAAAAATAGATGTTGGCCGATTCTCAGACCTACTCAATATGCTCACAAAATTTCATGAGAATCGGTCAAGCCGTTTCGGAAGAGTATGGGAACGAACATTGTGACACGAGAATTTTATATACAAGATTATTTTATTTAGTAAATTTTCCCTACTTTCTTCTAAATATGATATATTAAAGCAAAAATTTTCACCTAGAATGGGACATATATGGCTTACTGGATCGAGTGTGCTAGTCTCTTTTCCGATCTTGGTTTGGTGTTAAAGCAATCATAATCGCAGAATAAATGATTGAATAAGTTTAGTTCATTTTTTGAGTTGATGCTTAGTATAAATGTTTAAAAAAAATTAATTTTTTTCAATCAAATTTCATATATCATAAGTTAAAGAGATGACAATATTTTTCATATCCTTGATGTATATCCATGAACAACAAAACAAACACCAATTATCAGACATGCAATTTTTTTGTACAATTAGTCAAATATTTTTAGCATAGAATTTATACAGGGTGTTAGTTAAACATGCGGCAAAGATTCCAGAGGTTATTCTTTGGCCTATTCTGAGAACCTATCAATGGTAAACAAAATTTATGATAGTAATATAATTTCATTATCAAATAGTAGAAGGTGGGCAATTTTCGATATTTGTGAGGGATACAAGAAAATGGAGGCCTCATTCTCGATTTCCTTTCTCTGGACAAACTCACTGGCGAACAGCGAAATTTGCTATTATCCTTTGTTTTCGAACTATAAGCAAAAGTTTGATTTTTCGATTTTCTGACAATTGTGAATAACATGGTCATTTGTGTAGTTATGAGTTATGACTTTTACATTCTTGAGGCACTTTTATCTGTATAATCCAATGACGTTGGGAAAATCGAAAAAAAAGTGAAATTTCAAGTTCTAGATTAATTTTTTTGAATAGGAATCTTAGTTGGCTGTGGTTTGGTTTGAAGGTATTTTTTCTCCTTTCTAACGATGTATCATATGTATATTCTCTTTTGAAGAGGAAGTCTTCCATAGCAAAAATAATATTTTACTCCATTTCCTTTTGAAAATAACTTCATAAGGTTGTCTTTTTTCTGGATAGGGAGTAAAGCTTTCTAACATATTATATTAGTCGTAACTTTCGTACGATATCCTGACTCTTAGGATTAAATCAGTTAATTGATATTACTACGGAGATAAATGAACAAACTCTGTCATAAATGACATCTGCTTACTTGGAATACGTATAAAAAACCCAAAAAGAAATGTAGTAAAAAAATATTTTTGCTATTAAGACTAAGATTAGAAAGGAGAACAAATCCGTCCTAACCAAACCACAGACCACAGATAACTCGAAATTGCACTGTTTTTTCAAATTTTCTCAACGCCACTGGATTATACAGAAAAAAGTGCCTTGACAATATAAATGTTATAATCTCGTAACTTCACAAACAGCCATGATATTCACACTTGTCTGAAAGTCGAAAAATCGAACTTTTGTTTATAACTCGAAAACAAAAGACGATAGCAAATTTTGGTTTTCGCCAGTTAATTTGTCGGAAAAAAAGAGATCGATAGTGCCCCTCCATTTTTTGTATCTTCTATAGTTACCGAGATACCCTTTCATCATACCATCGGAATTTGCCGACCAAGTAGGTACTTGTGACATTGCTCAATCTATAATAAATGTTCTGAATTACTTCCTCCAGCCTGGATATTCAATCTTTTCGTCATTGAGTGCCGAACTCTTTCAAATACAACAGGGTCGTTTCTAACTGAGTTACACCCAGCAGTTATTGACGAGATGTTGTCAAATGAAATCACTTTGTAGGTACGTAAGTAGATAATGCACTTAAAATTAGTGCTGATGAGTTTAATGATCGCTTTGTTTCAATTCCTCATGCCTTGGTTGGATCGCTGACCAGGTGTTCTAATGTTGGTTTATTTTTGAAACATATAACTCCATCTATGAGTTTCGAGTTTGGCTAGGTGAGTCAAGTGGGGGTCAAGGATGCTATTCGCTCCCTAAAAAACAGTAAATCCGCATACTTTTTTGGCCTTAGTGTTCCTTTATTAAAAAAAAATGTCAATTTTATCATATCTCCTTTAACAACTTTAATTGATTAATGCCTCATATCACGTGTGTTTCCGGACTGCCTGAAGATTTCCAAGACCATTCCTCTATATAAAAAAGGCGACCCAGAGGATGTTGGCAATTACAGACCAATTTCTATACTGCCAGTCTTCTCCAAGGTTCTGGAAAAAGTCATGTGTCACCAAGTGGTTGAGTTTTTTGAGTCAAATAACCTATTCTCGAGGTCTCAGTTTGGCTTCAGAAGAGGACGGAGCACCACAAAAGCTATTATAGAGTTTGTTAGTCGCGCGAATGAGTGCTTCGAAGAGGGCATGCATTCGTTGTCAGTTCTGCTTGATTTGTCGAAACCTTTCGACTGTGTACCCCATGAAATCTTATTGAATAAACTCAATATCTATGGCTTCACTGAATCAGCTATTTCTCTCTTATCGTCGAATAGGTTTCAGGTAGTACGCTGTGGAGGTCAGCAATCAAATGAAAAAATGGTCAAAATAGGTGTTCCCCAGGGTTCAATTATTGGCCCTATACTTTTTCGAATATATATTAATGATTTGCCTGATTGCGTGCCCCTGGCTGAGTCAGTGCTGTATGCTGATGATACTTGCTTATCTGTAAGGGGAAGGAACCTGGACTGTGTCAGAGAAATGTCGCAAAACGCCCGGACTAAAGCGCAAGTGTGGTTCACTGAAAATCGCTTGTGTTTGAATGTGAATAAAAATAATGAGATTGTTTTCAGCCTAAGATCTAATGAAAGAGAAAGTACTTCGTGTATACGTTGACTCTGCGTTAACCTGGACTATACAAACCGAATTTTTGACATCTAAATTGTGTGCAAACATATTTGTAATTCGTAATTTATCTACATCTGTTTCAGCAGATGTATTAAGGCTCGCCTATTTCGCACTTTTTGAATCCCATTCAAGATATGGATTGTTGTCCTGGGGCCATTGCTCGGGGCGAGATAAGGTTTTTCGGATGCAACGTAGAGTCATTCGAATAATGGCAGGTATTGGTTATAGGAATTGCTGTAGGGATGCTTTCAGACGGCTTCAGATCCTGACATTTCCAGAGTTGTTTGTTAATATCTGCCTGTATTATGCACGAGATAATGCACACTTAGCAGTTACAATTGACAGATGCCATGTGCATGATACAAGGCATAAGCAAAACTTTCTATTGAAATTATATCGACTGAGTAAATCACTCAATGGACCTAACTACTGGTCCTGGAAATTTTTTAATCATCTTCCCCCGCAAGTGCGTTCAATGCCTGTGATCAGGTTTAGGGTATATGTGAAGAAATTTAATTGAAAATATTTTATATGATATGCATGACTTCTTTAAGTGTTCATATTTGTGATTCGTTGCCAATTAGTTAATTTTTTAAATTAAGTTTGATTTCATGTATCTGGACTGACCTGTGTAAAACTGTGCTGCATATACGATATGATGTATGTTTATTTAGTAAATGTATGTAATTTTCAGTATCTACACCAATAAATATTATCTATCTATCTATCTATCTGAAATAAGCGTTCCAAGGTATAGTTAACAAGTTTTTGTACTTGATAAACTCATTAATTTTTTTTACTGGATATACTCATCGTACGCCATAGTCTTATTTACACTAACGATTTCCACAAATATCGAATATGGTTGTCGCGAATTTTGTTCCCTATGAATCTTCGAAACAAAGAGGTTTTTCCAAAATCATCATAGGACAAAATATTCTTATAATAGGCCGCATGTGTATAAGGCTGAAGTAAACATATCTTTTGTGCTTTATCTTTTTTCTCTTAATTATTTGTAACTCATAATAACAAAATTTGTAGGTGAAAAATTCGAATAAAGGACACGGACAAAGTTCAATATAAAAACAAAATAATTTTAAAAATAGTTAATCGAAATTACGATATGTTTTTACCTTCGCTTATCATAAATTCGAAAATTTCACTAAATTTAGCAGACTGATGTGGATGTATGTTGCATAGAAAAAATTTTCATGCCTTCCTCATATTACCTCACACTTTAAGTTCCGCGATACAGCAATTATTAATATTTGAATTTCCAAATACTCTGCATATTTATAAGTATTATTTTAATGTAATTGAATTAGATAAGTCTACTCTCTCAGAGAGAATGTATTCACTATATTCAGTATAAATTTATGATTTATTAGTAGACCAAATCAGTTGGACTAAGCATTTGAATTCAATATTGAGCACCATGTTTCTAAAAGTGAGTTTTTTTTATAATACGAATCGAGTTTCTCATATAGTTTAATCATTTTTTCAGGTTACTTCGTTTCTGTATACCATTTCATATGCTACACTACTCATTCTTAACTTTTACGATCACTTCGATTATGAATGAGAGTTTGATGAAATGTAAAAAAAACTAAAAATATTCACTGGTGCTTTTGTGATCCCAGAGAAAGTTTTCGGTTTTATTTTTTTTAATTAATGAAAATATGTTTTTTCGTTAGTTGTATCTACCTTTTACATATATCCAGTTTCAATGTTCTAACTCAATTCTGAATTGGTCGGATTAGAATCCTTGATCAATCGCAACTTTATGCTTGCACATTAGGGCCCAAACAAGTTATAAACGTAATGATTCTTCGGCTACATCAATGTATCATACACTGCAATGAATATTTATGAAACTGAATATAAAATAAATTTAATTTAGGTTTATTCATTCCACAGGTGCTTATTTTTTTGGGGCTCTCAATATTGGCAGATGCAAGAGTTATTCCATCAGCCCAGACTCAAAATAATGATTATTTTTTTGCCTCTGATGTACAAGGTTCTGAAGACCAACCCATAGATCATTATTTTCCTACAGCTTCAGTGGAAGACAGAGAAGACGTAAATGAGAAAGAACAAACAAATGCTGAAGATTACCATGTGAGTGAAACATTCTTGTGGTTTTCAATAATCTCTAACAATGTTGGTAGGTACTTCATTTTGTT
The DNA here is from genome assembly GCA_030704885.1 of Cynegetis impunctata. Lineage (NCBI taxonomy): Eukaryota > Metazoa > Arthropoda > Insecta > Coleoptera > Coccinellidae > Cynegetis > Cynegetis impunctata. The sequence goes on along the minus strand of JARQZK010001510.1, from coordinate 165,410 downwards.
CTCTTTCCATATTATCAGTTTGAGGATTGACATATTATATGGCAGTGACACTACAACTGATAGTAGGAATAGATTATATACCTATTTAACGTTTGGGCATTATTTATTCTCTATTTTTTATTACTTTCACAATATTTTCAAGCGCAATGAACTATATTTTAAGACAATATTCAGATAATGAATATTTGATGATTAATAATATCCTCAAAGTCGATAGTGACCATTACTAATCATAGAATCTCAATCAATTTTAAATTTCGATAGATAAAGTTCATTTTGAGAAAGATCACTTGATCTACATCACTTTTTCGTTAGGGTACAACTTCTCATAGTTTTCTTAAGTAATAAACTTCGCAACACTAGCATGAAAATCCGCCATTTTGTTTTTCTGTTGGTTGCCATTACTAAAAACGACAAATGATTATGTCAATTGAAATACAGAACCTTTTTCGAATCTTCTTTACTTACAATATAACTTTACGATTTCTTGAAACAAAAATTTTATATTTTCTGAAGGCTCATCCGAAATACGAGTTCAACTATGCAGTCCAAGATGCTCAATTTTTCAAATCTAACTTGGAAGTTCCTCATAAATATCTCAATTATGATCATTCAAAATATCGATCTTCTAGCTATCCAAGTTCTAAATTATTCGGATCAAAACTACTTTTTATGATGTTAAACAAGAAATATTGTTGTCATAAGTTAATCGTTATTCGTCACTATTTAAATCGAATACTTTATGTTCCAGATTCATGAAACTCAACACTATCAAGTAGATATTGAGATAATCGATTCATTGATATGGAGAGTATGATTTTCTGTTGAATCATATTTAAAATTAACAATCTATAAAGAAAGATTTAACTGATTCAAAAAAATAACATCAAGGCACGAAAGACAAGAAGCGAAAAATAACTGAATTGCATGTAGATCATATAGGCTACTTCCTGATTTGTTTAAAGTCGGTGCCAATCCCGAAAGACAATAATACCTAGTGATGTAGAAGCTCGATTTATATAAATCTGACTTGGCACGGACTTCAAATAGATAAAGTACCCAGCGGGTATAATAATATATTTATATTATACGGCTATGTCGTCTTAGTTGACGGAGTTGGTGGGTTCGATTCTCACCGTGTTCTTGGGTGTTTGTATGCGTCCTATGAGTTTCAGCGGTTACATTTATATATATTTACTGGGTAATGTATAGAGTTTACGAACCCATGAGGGTAGATGGTGGGATACATGCGAAATATTCGCATGTGCCCACCATCCCCTTAAAAAAAAAAAAATTTTTTCTTCTAAATTGATCTAAATTTGACAAAAATATCGGTGAACATACATAGAACAAAGGTACCTTCAGATGAACACAAAACCTCCCCCTTTTTTGAAGTCGATTGATGAAATATTAACAGCAAAAAAATATTTTGCTGCTATTCTAACTGCGCCATCCATTGAAATCGTTTCGGGGTGCTGGAAAAGCGTTTAGCTTTTCCTAAAAGTAGCTTATACAAAAGAACATTATGCGATGTTTTAAATAACCCATATATATATAAATATACATATATACATATATATATATATATATATATATATATATATATATATATATATATATATATATATATAATAAAGATTTGGTTTGGTTTTTGGTTGTTCCAGGTTCGTAAAAATACTTTAAATTACTAGATTAATTCGTTTAATAGACGTTTCAGGAGTAGTACTCCCTTCTCAGTATCTAAATAATAAAATAAAAATCTCAATAGACCAACATTGACTACACAAATATTACACGTTTAACAGCTTTCCTTAGTATAGACAATAAAATAAACATAAAAATAAAAACATCTAGAGTATAAAAACAATATCGTCAAACAATTATTATAATATATATTTTGAAAATGATTTTCTTTATTTGTCTGGTATGTCAATGTCAAACTTGGTGATGTATTAGTTCTTTTCTTATTCTTTTCAGTTTGACTTGTTTTTAAGAAATGGTAGGTAGAATTGACTAAGTTGTTTGAATGTCTTGTCTGTCGTTCACTGTGTTCTCTAAATTTGTCTGTATATGGAACATTTCGTGTATTTCTCTATGTTTCTTGTTCCTTTGTGTTGTTAGTATTTTCGTTTCTTCGTAGTTAAAATCATGATTTTCCGTTAATTTGTGTTTGTTCAGTGCCGTAGTTGCTGCTTTTGTGTATTTGTGGGCATTTACCGGTCCTGCAATCTTTGTGATGTTTGTCCTATGTATTGTTTTCCGCAATCCTTACATGGAATTGAGTAAACTACATTAGATTTTTTTGTAGTGGGTGTTGCAGTTTTTAGTTTGCTGAAAATTTGTTTTACTTGATTCTGCGGTTTGTGGATGACTTCGAGATTGTGATCTTTTAAAATATTTTTAATTTATACGAGAAGTTCCCCATGAAAGGTATTGCGATTCTTGTTTTGTTGTCTTCTATTTTTCTTTTTGTTGTTTCTGTATTGTAAAGCTTGTGTGTTTCTTTCTTTTATAACTCCTGTTATTAGTCCTTTCGGATAGTGGTTCTTATTCAACAGTTTTTTTACTTCCTGTATCATTTCTGGACGTAAATTGTGGTGATGTCAGTTTTCAGGGTTCGATCTATGTAACCTATAATTGTACCTTTTTTTTGTTTAATAGGGTGGTCTGATTGGTAATCAAGAATCCGATCTGTGTTTTGTTTTTTTCTATACCATTTCGTGAGAACCTTGTCATTCAGTTTCGAGATTGTCATATCTAAAAAGTTTAGCCCTTTTTGTGATTCTTCCTCTAATGTAAAATTCAACAGGGAGTGTTGATTGTTGAATTCTTGCAAAATTTTTTGTATATTACATGGTGAAGTTATCACAATGCAGTCGTCAACGTATCGGCGGTAAAAGGTGTTTTCGTATTTGATCATTATTTTTTCCTCGATATTTTCCATGACAATTTGGGCGATGACGCTTGAAATTGGGTTTCCCATTGCAACTCCCTTTATCTGTTTATAAAATTGGTTGTTGAATTGAAAATAACTATTATTAAGTATGAACCGGATCGTTTCTATAAACTCTTTTTCTGGAATCTTTGTGTGTTCTTTTAAAATGATCCATTTCTCTTTAAGTATTCGTTCTACCAGTTCAGTTGGGATGTTAGTGTATAATGAGACTACATCCAATGAATAGATTTTATCGTCTTTAGTGAATTTGATTTTGTCTATTTGTTCTTTGAGTTGTATAGAATTTTTTATGTAGTAAGAATTTTGATTGGCAACTTTTGTAAGGATTTCTGCCATCTGTTTTGATAGATGGTACATTGGTGAGTCTATACATGAGACGATAGGGCGAAGTGGGTGATAAGGTGAAGTGAGAAATTTTTAATATATAAATATACATATATACATATATATATATATATATATATATATATATATATATATATATATATATATATATATATATAAATATATATATATATATATTATATATATATATATATATATATTTATATATATATATATATATATATATATATATATATATATATGTATATATAATCGTCAAAAGTTTTCGACAAACTCCTATTATTTACAGGCTCATCCAAAATACGAGTTCGATTATGCTGTACAAGATGCTCACACTGGAGATCACAAATTTCATCACCAAGTACAGAATGGAGATAGTGTTGTTGGTTCATACTCTCTTTTGGAACCAGACGGTACAACCAGAGTTGTTTCCTACACTGCCGATAAGCACAAAGGCTTCAATGCTGTCGTAAAGAAATATGGACATCCAAGGGAACCTGAGCCCGCAACGCACGTAGAAGAGGATTCTTTCAATGAGGATCAATTTGAGAATCATGAACACCAGTATAATAAATAATATAATAATTTGTAATCAATTGTTGAATATTTATAATATATTATTGTTTTAAATAATTAGTTTTTGATAAAATGATGATAAATTATTATTTGTCAGAAGCTTTTTTGAAGAAAAGCTTTATTATTCACTTTGATATGGAAAAATGATAATACTTCATATCGAAATGAATCAGTAGAATAAGAAATTTTCGAAAAATTTTAGCTCTGATCTGGTAATACATGACTTACATTTGGAATAAAAGAACGAATTCTTGACAAATGTTTATTTTATGTAAAATTTTAATTCAGAATTATCAAAATTTGTTGTGTCAGGAAATCTGAAAAATCCATGAACTCAGACTCTTAAACGATAACTTCTTTAATTTCGATCATATTATATAATTATCATTCATAGAGAAAATATTGTTAGTTTCAATTTTTTTGTCAATACTATTAAATTAAATTTGGTATAATTTTGGGAAAATTGATTACAATTTTTTGTCTGATGAAACATAAGACATAATTTATTTATCTGATGGTTAATTGAACCAAGTTATAGAATTCAAAAACGAAATTATGTTTAATTTATTATTCATTAGTTATAAATATATACATTGAAATATCATCATTTAATTAAGGGTACATAAGCGTTCTCAGTACACGATTGATTTTTTTATTGCATCTGGAAATGTAAAATATTTGACATACTTCCGAAAAAGTTAATAAAATAAAAACAGGTATTTTTATTAAATGCCAAAGATGTCTTGAATGTCCAAATTTGGAAATTCAGGAGTCTACAAGTTGATTTGTCTTGTATGTAAAGGATGTCAGACTGATCCATCCTTCAGAATAATATTCAAAGAATAGCAATTACAATCTTTTTTTAAAAACATAAAAATTAAGAACCACCGCTCTAATAACCACCACCCATTTTCACAAACAGATAATTCACAAACTATGCACACATTGCCGAATTAGCAAAAATTATATTATTTAAAATCAATCGAGAAGATACAAACGGTAAAGTCTTGCTGAACTACCAGATAGGCTGGATTTATTCCCACATATTATTTATATTCAAACCATAATGTAGAACTTTTATACTGTTAATGTTAATACCTGCTCCATAAACGAAATTTTTCGATATCTACTCCCATCAAAACCTTCACTCAGATTCTTGAGATTATTCATGCGGAATGACACACTCAAGTTATGTTTCTGTTGATGGTAAGACTAATAATATAATGTAAAAATCTTCCGAAAATGAAAGTACTTATAAAGCAGCTAGTAATTCTGCCTCCCAACAATTACCTTCCTCTTCCGTGGTCAATATGACATATTTGTGCTGCGTATTAGTAAGTAAGTAATAATTGTAGGACCCCATGGTGAGGACCATCAATCATAAATTCATAAAGTGATAGGTTGCACAGTGAGCCTACCAATTTTATTTAATCCGTGAAATGTGTTAATTATGCCATTATATATACCTACTGTAGTTAGAACCCACTAAATCAGGAATCAATGGGTTAGGTTTCTGCTGTATTGAATTTGATGAATCTTTTTTCACCCTTGTAACACTACTGAAGAAGTCATAAATGACTAATTATGGTTATGTTTTCGCAATACTTCCATTCAGTATCACCAGGAATGAAATACAGTCTGCCAAAAATCTGGGAACATTAATATCTTGTATTCTTAGCTCTACACTAAATTTAGGTACAAACGCCAAAAGTGCTTTTCCGAATCATTGTAGAGTATTATTATCGGATCATTACAGTTGAGAAATTGATATATATAATAATAATAATAATAATAATAATATATATTTACTCTTTCAGACATTACATAAATGTATAGGACACGTCACATACTAAATATACATATTAACCTAACAAGTAACAAATTAACTTATTAGGAGAAAGACTAACAGAATTCAACTGAAAAATATTCTTTTAAGCTGTAAAAGCAGTGTTTCAACAGAATCTTCTTAATTTCCTTCTTGAAACATAATAAATCTAAAGACCTAATCCCTTGGGGGAGACGATTGTAAAGTTTGATTCCTACATAACTAGGCGATAACTCAAACTTAGAGGTAGCATGCGTGGGAATACATAATGTGTCCTTATTCCGCGTATTATACTCGTGAAAACTAGTAAGTTTATTCAGATTCAATAACCTATGCCGAACAAACAACAGACAATGTAAAATATAGATACACGGCAATGGTAGAACTTTCTGCTGAATAAATGTCGGTCGGCAGGACTCCTGGGGTTTCAAATTATATATGAGGCGTATAATCCTTTTCTGTGTGAGAAAAACTCTTCCACTTCCAATCGAGCCACCCCACAAAACAACATTGTAACTCAGATGACTGTGTACGAGTGCATAATACACCCTGAGTAGGCTCTCCATTGGCAACGAGTGTTTAAGACGACTAAGCGCGTAGAATGATTTGTTTAACTTTTTACTGAGTTGATTCACGTGACAGTGCCACCTCAAATACTTGTCGACATGTACACCCAAAAATCTTACACTATCTGCGGATCGTAATTCATGTTTCTGAAAATCGATAACCAATGCTTCGTTCAGGTTCATTTCACGCAGTTGAAACTGCATAAATTCTGTTTTATCTAAGTTTAACATTAGAGAATTCTTGTAACACCAATCCGAGAATTCCCGGATGAGTCTCCCGCTTTTTAACTTGAGTTCACCAGTGGTCTGAGCGACACCGCCAAGGAAGTGTCATCAGCAAACAAGGTGATAGAGTCAGCATTGAATGTACTTCGGGTACATCGTTTACAAACAACAAAAAAATCAGAGAGGTCCCAACACAGAGCCCTGGGGCACTCCATAGTCTGAGCATAACATTTCGATTTAACTTCATTGTTCTCAACAAAAAAAATTGCGGTCAGATAAAAAACTCGTGATCCAGTTCAGAAAACTCCTCTAAATCCTAAACTATACATTTTGTTGGTTATGAAATTGAGCTGTAAGCAATCAAATGCTCGTGACTCGTCAAAAAAATAAACCCGCCACATAGGAGCCATCGTCAAGGCAACCGTACACGAATTCAACAAAAATTGCATACGGCAGACTGGGTTGATCTACCACTGCGAAAACCGTGCTGGTAGCTAGAAATGATGGAAAATTTGTAAAGGTAGTTCAACATTCGACCATGAACCACCCTTCTCAAATACCTTAGACAAAATACTCAGTAAAGAAATGGACGATAGTTAGTTATATCAGTCATATCGTTTTTTTTTGAACACAGGGATAACTTTAGCTGTTTTCAAAATTGATGGAAATACTCCGAGGATACCGACTGGTTAATTAAATTTGCAAGGTGGATCGAGATATGTGGAGCTACTGCTTTTAGAATTTTAGTGGATAGAGCATCAGGGCCAGAGCAATTACCGTTTCGCAAATTTATATATATATATCAGTATATATATATATATATATATATATATATATATATATATATATATATATATATATATATATATATATATATATATATAATATATATATATATATATATGATATATATATATATATATATATATATATATATATATATATATATATATATATATATATAAGGATATTAGATTTCCAACCGAACTGTTATTTCAGCTGTCGAATGTGTTGGATGTGCGTCAGCTTTTTTGTGCTTCGGTGTTAAATTTTACCAAAAAAAACATAAATAGAAGCATCTTGATTGAACATGATTTGGGCACCCGGTACAGCAGGGGTTCACTATGTGTACCTAGATTCAACAAGACTGTATGCCAACGTAGTCACTTGTACGTTGGCCCAAGCACGTATAATGAGATACCTTTGGAATTGAGAAATACTTATAACTTTAAGAAATTTAAAAGTAAAACAAAAAAATGGATAAAAGCAAGAAGTAGGTCATATACACATGAATTAATAGAGCCAAAAAGATGTTAACATGTCTTGTTTATTGTAATTGTGGATTGTCTGTTTAATTTTGGTTTATCTTGATTTAAAATTGGTTATCCAATCCAAATTTTTTATTTATGCTCACCACAGGCCACGGTCTTTGTGAGTTGATTTGGAAATCATTTTATTTTTATTCGGGAAAACTATGTTATCTAGGACTAATTATTTTGTTTCTTTATATAGTGTGAGTGTGTATCCATTGCCAAAATTTTTTCTTGAATAAAGATATTTATTATTATTATTATTATATATATATATATATATATATATATATATATAATATATATATATATATATATATATATATATATATATATAGTGATATATATATATATAATAAACTTTAAAATAAAACACACTTGGCTTAAGTTTTACTACATAAAAATATTTAGATTTTTATGTAGTGTAGCAGTAAAGGATAGTCGACATGTTTCGAGTTATGAACTCATTATCAAGACTGATAGGAGAGTATTACATCTTATTTTATAAAACAGACAAACGCACATGTGATGCCTGAAAATCAATTGGATCGTTCACAAGGGTTAATTTATTGTTATGAGCGGAACTTATTTCGAAAATTTCTAGAAGGTCAAGGCGCTTTCCTTTGTTACCTGAATGCATCAATTGGGTTTTGTTGAAATCCAGGAAATGATTAAATTTTATACAATATTCGGAGAAGCCAGTGGTATTTTTATTTTGTAAAATTGACTTTTTATGTTCTTCAACACGAATGTTTATATTCTTTCCTGTTTGTCCAATATAGAAAGCAGGACATTCGTCACGAAATATTTTGTGAACACCACTGTTTTCTTCGATGTTAGATTTTTCTTTATTATTGACGAAGAATGACTTCAAATTTTTTTTATTTCTTCAAATTGTTTAAACACTATTTTTCGATAGTCTATTAAAAATTTTGCTACTCAAATTCGGTTTATAATTTATTGGGAAGTATATTTGTTCTCCATTAATAGTTTGCGTGGGGTATATTGAATGCAACAGATTCTTTATTCGTTTTTTTCCCAATGAGCTTATCGATGAGACTTTCATTGTAACCGTTACTGGTGGCTAATAATTTAATTTTATTAATTTCAGTTTGAAAATTTGTTTCCGATAATGGAATAGTGAACAACCTATGTATGAACGAATGAAAAGCACTGTGTTTTATTTTAATGTGTTGGTTACTGTCGCTGTGAATTGAAGTATCTGTGAAAGTTGGTTTTCTATGAATGTTGAAATTAAGAGAATTCAAATTCCTAGCAATCTGTACGTCTAAGAAATTCAAGGTACAGTTTTCGTTTTCTACTTCTTTTGAATATTCATTCGAGTTGTAGAAAGTGTTTAGGTATATATTTGAGGAAATTATCTAACTGCCTATGTTGAGTGAAATTTTCATGAATAATTCAGAAGAAAAATATTCAATTCTGATAATAATTCAATTACTAACCGATACAGATAGGCAGTTAGATAATTTAAATTTATTCTTTATGATGTTTCACCAAGTGATGTACATGTATATATATATATATATATATATATATATATATATATATATATATATATATATATATATATATATATATATATATATATATATATAATTTTATATAAACACTTATTATTGGTGAAAGAAAGAATTGAGTCTTCATAGAAATCCACGAAAAACTAAAAATTATACTACTATTACATAATCTCCTTGAATGAAATAAATCAATATAGCTTTTGTTACTATTTCAGTTCGACAATCAATGTCAATGTTACTATAGATATGATTTTTAACATGATAAATTATGAATAATTTTGAACTGGAAATGTTAATAGTTTATAGAGTTCTGGTTCTTTTTTTGTTGAAATGAATATTCAGAATTCTTGAAATAACATGAATATGTTATTAGAACGGTAATTAATAGGTATTATAAAATTGACATCGTTGGTCAATTTCAATGATTATATCAGATTATTCAACAAAGTTTTCTGATATAATCAATTGAATATTTTTTATGAAATGCGAAAGTACCTACTATAATTATTACCATACGATTTTCGTAAATAATACGACTATTCAATTGAACTGTTGATTGAATCAAAGCATGTAATCAAATTTCGTATCAAAAATGATTATGGAAATTACAGCTAATACTTTTCTAGAAGCATAACATACCTGCAAGCAATTAAGTGGAATAAAATGAAAAATTTCGAATTATTTTTTGTTTCTAGCATACATAAAATCTGCCTTGAATCTTAAGTCGAATTTAAAAATGTAATAATATATAGGGTATCCTATTCAAAATAAGCGACTTAGGGTCTATTTCCGGTATAATCACAAGTGCCCAATAGATGAGAATATTTTAGCTGTATAGGCCACAAGATGTCTATCAAGTTCTCAAAATTTCAAATTTTTCCTACATCCAGTTTCTGAGATATCGATCGATGCAGTTCCTGGCGGTCCACATTATATATCTATATATATATATATATATATATACATATATATATATATATATATATATATATATATATATATATATATATATATATATATATATATACGGCCGAAGGCCAAATTGCAGGAAATGTATTTCGGAGAACGTTTGTAAGAACAGAGCCCACAGAGGGACATAGTACGGCCAAATAACGATTAGCACCTTAGCGAGGTACTTTTCCGATCAGCGAAGCGGGTCGACACAAGTGAGCGTTCGAAGTTTCGCATCTAGCGAACTTAAACTCACGTGATAGCCTTCTGAACACACGATTGGATGATATTATCTGAGGGGACTTCCAAAAGCGCAACAAAAATCGGGGTTCATGAGCGAATCTATATGTTCATGAATCTATATTTGCACAAATTTATGTTTTAGAAGATTTATTACCTTTATTTGAATGATTTCAGCAGTAATTTAAACTGAACATAGCAATATTTTTTTGTAAATTGTATGTACTATGCCAATTTCCGTCTAAACTGAATAGATCGCCGCTGACTTAATTAAAAAATAGTTGTATGAAATTATATTTACCGGTATGATAGGTAAAGAGTGAAAGCAAGTTACAAGAAAACATGAATGTTATAAATCTTCAAAAATAGTTCACTACTTACTCAACATATTTTGGACATGGAAGAAGTTCACTACTTAATTTAGGTCTACTTACTTAAAAGTTGGGAAATGAATATCCTAATATATTTTCGTCTCATTCCTGAAATCGTTTGATGGGTAAATTTTTAATAAACGAAAATCGTCTTCACTAATGAAAAACTCAAGAACTTTTAAATCCTTCTTCTTCAGACGATAATTCATATACTTAATAAAAATATCTTGTATCGCTGACAGCAATATCATTCATTTCATAATCATGAACCATTACTTGAGCTTCTTCTAATTCATAGTTTCAAAAAATATGCTTTCATTTGAATAAAAGGACTAACAATTGAAAATATCATTATATCCATATATCGTAGGTCTTATATTTTTTCAAAAAAGAAAATTTCAAGACATTTACAAAAATGATGGAAAATAAATCGGACAACAAAGATGTCATTGGTTTTATTACAAAAATATAAAGTACGGACAAGTTTAACCGTTTCCTGTTTTCACCTTGTGATCAATTTCAATTACCATACGATACAGATTTTTCGCCAGATTTATGAACCACGGCTCTAAATCCATGTACGGGATCTGCCGTGTATTCCACAGTTCGAACAGAACCATCGGGTTCTACCAAGGAGTATGATCCCTTCACAACACCATTTTCGCGTACTTCATACTGTGTTTTTCTGTCACCTGTATGTTCGTCCTCCACTCCATATTTGAATTGATAGTTAGGATTGGCCTGTGAAATAAAATGCTTTTTTAAATTAATTTCATATAAACAACGTGTATTGGAATCTGATATGGAGGCGGAGCTTAGGTGATAACGTCAAAGCTTGGTTTCTCAAAACCAACTTTCAACACGAATTATATGAGAGATTTGAAAGTTTTTTGAATTTTTCTATAGCAATGTTAGTTTCGAGTGAAAGTGTGAAGGTTTATGTAGGTGAAAATTTACTCCAGCGAAAATATAGGCTGGAAAGATCCAAATTCATAAAACAATGTGGGAAAAGTGAAGAGAATTTGAGACCTGGTATCGTGAACTTTACTGCTTTTTGCTTATCTATTTTGATTTCATTTAATTTGAAGTGTAAAATACCTAGTCTAAATCCACTGTATTTGTTTAAGTGACATGAAACTATTAATTCGAGCTTTTTTATGAAGGAAGATTATAATCGGCCAGATATGATGGGCAATTATCAATAAACATATTTCAAAACTTTTAATTGATTATTCTTTATCACACTTTAAAAATTAATTATTTCTGAAAACTTTGGACAAAGTATATTCGAAATTTCAAGAAAAACATTCATTCTGTAGTATACATGGATTCAATGAGAAATCATAATATTTCATATAATCAAATGTGGTTTTCATAATAAAGCACCATCAACCATAATGCAACTCAAGATGTATTAATAATGAATATACAAAGAAAAACTTTATCATTCCGTGTGTATTCTTTTAAAAACTAACTTCAATCTGATAAGCATCATATACATAAATTTGTTACTCCATAATTTCACTTAATCTTGAATTTGTCATTTTCTAAGATCGGACATATTTATCGTACCACATATGACTGTAAAATTTCTTCTAATAGGTACCAATAAATTTCCAGGCAACACAGATCCAACAATTTTAAATGTTTTGGCTGCAGCATCTGGAATATTTACTGATATAGGGAACTACTCTAAGTTTCAATCATATAGGACTTAATTACCTTGAAGAATGTAATTTTTCTTTGTAAAATGCAAAGAACACACCGTCATTCTAGGAGTTGTGTGATTCTTTTTCAGATTGATTTTACATTCCTTCAATAAACGAATCTTTTCCTTTTCTTCAAAATGATTTTCTCCCAATACAAAATATTTTTTTGGCTTCGAAAACCGATGAAAGCTAATACTTACATTTGTATATGCTCTAGAATTACAAGTTTTCACGCAACAACACACTCTAGACTTGCTGATTCTACGTTTTGCAAAATTAACACTTTCCATAAATACCTAATTATAGACAATGACGTGATGAAGAAGACAAATGAGTATAAGTATCTAGGGGTTACAATAACCTCCGACGGTAAGGACGAAATAGATATACAAAATAAAATAAAAAAAAGGAAAACTATAATCAGACAACTACACCCCATGTTGTGGAATGACAATATCTCAAATAAAACAAAAAGAAGGATGTTTTACTCATTTGTTGAAAGTTGCGTTACCTATGGAAGTGAGGTGTGGACATTGAATGAAAAGATGAAAAATATAATATCAGCAACAGAGATGATGTATTGGAGACGATGCTGTAAAAGACACTATTAGATCATGGAAGAAATGAAAGAATAAGAGAAATAATGCAAGTTGATACTTCATTAATAAGTACAATTGAAAGGAAACAACTGCTGTGGTATGGACACATGAGGAGAATGGACCAGGATAGAATACCACAAAGAATTTGCAAATGGAGGCCTGCAAATAGGAGAAAAAGAGGAAGACCAAGAAAGAGTTGGGAAAAGGGAATAAAAGAAGCCATGCTAAAAAGGTGGCTGGAAGAAGACGGAGTTAGAGATAGAGTCTCTTGGAGATTGGGATACGGTAGATGGCAAGATTAGCTGTATACAAGCCGCTTATATATATATATATATATATATATATATATATATATATATATATATATATATATAACACTTTCCATTATATATCTTTTGCGACCTCATTTGCAAGAAATCAAAAACTTGTCATGCAATTACATAAATGTTGACGTTGGAAATAAAAACTTCATCCATCTGGCCGCCAGAGTTCGCCAGCTGACATGTCAGATCCCAATTGGAAATGGAGATATCTGACAAAATATTATACACAAATATGTAATACAATGAAAAGTGGCTCCGTAGCTCAGTGGTCAGTGCGTTGGACTACTGAACAGGAGGTCGGCTGATCGAATCTGGGCCGAACCAACGAATTAATGCGGAACCACCTCTCGGAAGGCAATGGCAAAGCACCGAGATGTATTCTGCCTTTGTAAAGCCTCTCTATGAAGACGTTCGGAACCGTTGTAAAACTGTAGGTTCCATCTATTCGTGTATCACTATATAACGCACAACACGAATAGTTGTAGAGAGGTCGCCTACACCCGACACCGAGTAAGGTACCTGAAGAAGATATAATACAAGCTTAGTTTTAAGTACCTACATGAAACTATCGGATAGATATTTAAGTTTCGAATTAGCATCAAATTTTTTATTTAGTCAGTGGTAGCACAAATTATTTTGTTATTGATATGTTACGCCTTAGCCCTTGGCACGTGGAAACTAATTACGACAATGAGAAGAAAATGTGTGAAAAGAAGACAGGAGAAGAATACCTACGTTATTCTATTTATTTAGTTTGTGATCAAAATATATTTCGAGTACGAATCAATGGTTTATCATTTAAAATTTGTTTTCTTATCTTAGCAGTTTTTGTTATGTAACACAAAGATTTTTCTAATCATAAATCACAAAAAAAATCTAGATAACACCCGGATGTGCATTCAATCACGACAGGAATGAAGCAATGGTTCAAGTTACTCAGCCCTTGAAATAAATCCATACCCCTTGGAGTAGTTGGATGCTTCTCAATAGTACCGACCCCTCGTACTATTTATCTCGCCCGAAATACACTTTGCTCTCTCAAAAATCGATTTACAAAGAGGCGCAATTCAACAAAATTATAAATTTTTAACGGTCCGTTTGAACAAGATGGCTCCACTTTGAGTGGTCATGACTCACAGCGGCAACATTATATCGCCCCCTTAGTGCAACAACTAGGTAACTTGAAATTTATAGTTTCGAGAAAATCGATTTTAAAGTTTCGAAACTTTAAAAAAATACAACCGTTAATCAGTCAAAAATATTTGATATGCATAGAAATATGTTGCATATCGAATTATGTATAGTCAATTTTATAGACAATCAGGTTTTATATATTTGCAGAATTTGATCAAAAACTTGAGATATCTAGTTGTTGCTGAAAATCTAGTCAAAAAAATGTAAAGTTATCTATTTATAACCACTAGCAATTAAAAGCAAATCACTCATTAAATACAATTTGATTTGGAATGAAAAATGAACAAGAATGGTTCAACTAAAACACAAGATATTTCAATACTTAACACGACTTAAATATCAATATCAGTGACATCACTTTCGGAAGATTCTGTGTTAAGAAGCCTTTTACTTTGGTCTCCTTAGAATGGGAGACTCTGATAAAATGCGTCATATAAGCTAGGGAGTGCCGGAGGTTTCATTTTGAAAAGAGACATTAGGTCGTCGTATTTTTCTTTTTGAAGACGTAGTTGACTTTGATACAAAGATACAAAATTTTGTGATTGACTACGCAGATTTACCAACATCTTCGTACCCCTTGACCTCATTTTTGCATTAATACCGTTTGAAAAACACTGTAAAACCAATTCAGTAGCACGGAAATCCACCTGTTGTTTCAAGCACACAACTAGATATCTCATAGAGACCAAGAAGTTTCCTGCGAGTAACTCAATAATGCCAGTGCTACAACTAGATAGCTCAAGATGTCTTGCACATAGAATGTGCATTTTCGAAGTTATCTATTTCTGGTCACTATTTAAACGAGTTTGGTTGCTCGTATCAGATATCTAGATGTTACATTGAAAAGAGCATGAAAAATAGGCCAGCTTTAACTGAATACCTCAAAATGCATAAAATTCAAGTTATCTAGTTGTTGCACTAAGGGGGCGATATAAGGAACCTGTATAAGTCAAAGTCACTGGGTTATATCCTGACAAAATGCATACCGTAGAACGGGGCTATTCTAGACTTTTTTTCATTATTTTTAATATTGCAGAAAGAGTAATTAAAAATAATCTATTTTGATATACTTTTTGGATAGGTTTATATACGACCAAATATTATTCTATGATAAATAGGTCCCTATTCTTACAGGCTGCTGAAAACAAATTGTTTTAGGCCCGTCTAAAATAGCCTCGTGGGTCGGGGATATTTTATATAAAACTTAACTGCGCTACAACTCTCACCCACGACGCACTAGCACTGAAAGTTTGACAGGCTCAAAATTGGTTGATTTTCCGCCTCACTTCCAATGTATAACAGACCATTACTACGCTTACGAATACTGAAATCATCTTAAGTCTGAATAAGTAAGGTTATGTACTATACTATTACAGTGTAGTTTACAGGATTGCCAGATGAAGTTACATATCCCCGCATTTCCAATTTAGCCCCGTTCTACGGTAGCCTTTTCGTGAAAAGTAGGTTCACATAAAAGCAGAGTATTTGAATCTACAGGCTACCCAAGTAACCTGTCGGCCATTCGCAGCAATTTGTGTCCATCTAGAGCCTTACATGATCTAACGATACCAAAAACTCAACGCCAAAATGTCATTATCTTGGATTTCATCCAAGATCGAAAAAAACGTGAGGCACAAAAAAATTGACCATTTGAGGAGAGTTCTTCTGCCACAGGAAAGAGTCTAACCACTAAGTGTGGCAATGCATCAAAAATATCGTACGAAGACCTATCCAACGGTGTATACAACAAGTAGAAGACTTTAGTACTGGGTTTAACTGGGTTATATAGCAGGAAGGTTGTGTATTTCATAGCCGAACGCTAAACTAGAGCCACTCTACTTATACCTACATAAGTAATCTGTTTGAGAAATATGAATAATGGTTCATGAGGTGTATAGGAAATAACCTGCAGTTAGAATAATAAGAAATAATAACACGTTAATTAGAACTCAATTTCCACTTTATCAACGTTAAACGTCTTCATCAGATTCAGTAACAAACTTATTCTTAAAATATATCACAGTGCTTATATATTATCTAAGATGTTCTTCTTATGGGTATTAAGAACAGGGGGTTGTGTTTATGATTCTCAGAAAATGAAAGAAGTGATGTTTATAATAAGAGCGACTTCCACTATTTTAAATATTTAATAGAAGAAACACATCAATGCGACAACAATTTTGAAATTTTATATATCTACGGAAAATAAGTCTCAAAAATAAAAGGACCCCGCACGGGAACCCATGTAAAATGGTTCTCGTTGGAATTTCTTAATTTTTTTATATGTTTTTATATTCTTTGTTATCACCAACATGTGAAAGTTGCAAACAGTTTCTATGTCTAGTTTCGATTTTATGAATTTTTGAAATATTGCGATTAAGCCAATTGCGATAATTGTTTAAAATAATTTTTCCATGTGCAATTGATTTATTATAATATTTTTGAGAAAAATTATGTGGACAGTTTCCAGAGAATATATATATTTTATCATTTTCCCAACAATTTCAGATCAGTACCTACAGGGTGTCTCTGAAATAATTACAGAGTTGGTTAAAAATTAAATTTCATAACATTTTTTGAAATATTTTCTTAAAAGTTTTATTGGTATTATATCAAACTCTTTTGAGAAAACATAAGGAATTATCTAAGTACTGAAGGTATCTAGTTCATATTATAATATACATATAACGCAGTGATGATGGTAGCCCTGGTTCTATGATCCTTTGATCAATTTCGAATACATTTTCTTCTTCTTCCTCAAAGCTATCCTGAATATAAGAGGAAGCTAATCCAATTTGGTAAACTCCAGATGGAAGTTCACTTAGGTATTCCAAATCCAAATAAGGAAAATTCAAACGTGTCCAATTTGCACGAATATGGGCCAAGTTATTCTCTGAAACACGTAGTCGTAGACAAACCCTGATTTCTCTCGCACGAAGTTTATAGTTGACGTTTAATGCTACTAAAAATCTCCTAGATTAGGACATTGGACTTACTCCTGATGGTTCTCTACTTTCAATAACCCATCTTGTTTTCGTGTGGGTTGAATATGATTGCCTCAAGCTTCTAAATCTAAAGTTTCTGCTTCTTTGTATGTGGCTGTAAGTATCATCAACATAACATATTGCTCGGGGCATACCTGGTTCTGGATTGTATAATTCATTAGCAAATTCTGTGATGAGATTATTAATGTATTCCGCTCTAGTAATAGCCTGAAGACTGAGGTTTTGCGGGACAAAGCCAGTCATAATCCATCTTCTTGTAGTAGCAACTGCATTGTTTACAGCTTGTCTGCTTGAATAATTGAAAATTATTTTTAACAATTCATCAAATATACCCTGACGCATTTTACACAGAAAAGTTAAAAGATCCTTCTCTGAAACTGCTCTTACATAATGATCGTTATCTTCAACACCCCTGCATGAGGTATACAGTTCTTCAAACTGAACTTTAGTAAGGGAAGAAACACAGGGAAAATCATCGTCAGTGAAATCAATAACACCTTCAAATCCCTTATTTTGATTATTAATTTTCTGTCGTAAGTTCTGTAAGATTCGTTGTAATTGGGTGCCCTTAGGATTATACGATCGATGTACAAACTGCAAACCGGGTAGTAGCTCTGGCAGTAAAAATGGCATTTTTTTAATACAAAAGTAGAACTAAATAATAATTAATGATTAAAAATTGCTTAAGCTGAATTAAAAACTAAACAAAGGTACAATTTGGTTGACATTTTCTCATGAACAATCGCCATATTTATTGTTGTCGTTGGCAACGCTGAGCCAACCAATACTTTTCTTAGCTGGTATGTGGTGAAAAATCTAGGAAGTCAATTTTCGCTAGTTTTGTAACTGTCATGTTAGGCTGTTTTGCTTACCTATGTAGGTCGGATCAGAATACTATTTTATGGTTTCTATTTAGGTGGATGATGAATAAAGTAGCGTCTTTAATATTTAGATTTTCTCACAAGTGTTTAATATAATACCAATAAAAGTTTAAGAAATACTGTTATATAAATTAATTTTTGACCAACTTTGTAACTATTTTAGAGTCTCCCTGAAGGGAAAAGAATCATTTCTGATCTGCAATTGTTAAAAAAAGAATGAAAAATATATATTATTCGTGAAATATCTACAGTTGGTCCCAAAGTTATAATAACAAAAATTATTTCACACTAACAAAGTTTTTAAAGCATTATCACATTTGGCTTAATCGCAACATTTCAAAAATCCATAAAACCGAAACAAGACATAGAAACTGTTCAAAACCTTCACATTTTATTGATAACAAAGGATATAAAAACATATAAAAAAATGAAGAAATTCCTACGAGAACCATTTTATATGGGTTCCCGTACGGGGTCCTTTATTAAAATCTATGGAAATTTTAAAACATAAATCTTCAGATCTTCTACTCAATGAGCAAAGTACATTTATGCCCGATTCCACCAACAAGATGTAAGGAAGTTCCTAACTAAGTAATTCCTACTATAGGAAATACCTAAATCCGATAGGTAGGGGAAGCGTGGGCATAATGGCCACTGCGGGCAAAGTTGCCACTTGAAGTTTTCTTCCCTGTGTAGTAATGCAGCCTCGCAGCAATAGTCTCAACTTCGCGCCCGGCAGCCGTTGTTATTGTGTTGTAGTTTGGTGCCGCTCAGACGCAAGCTCACCGAGATATCGCAAAATTTTCTATTTTTTCGACCCTCTGATGTTAGGTAAGTGCATCACATGTTTCGCTTTAGTTTATTGTAGGCCTAGGTGAAGTAAATTGTACATCAATCGTGCAAAACAACATGTTTCTAGCTCTGAATTCATATGTCTCAACAGTAGATATTATAACGGGTTGCACGTGAAATATTGTATTTAGAAAATACTAGTGCTAGAGGGCAAAGTGGCCACAGCCGTGGCCACTTTGCCCGCGAATGTGTCCGCTTTGCCCGCAATGTATGTTGCATAGAACTTTAGGGCTTCCTTTTGCCACATTTGATCCGTCTATTCCCAGCACTTTATCAGATGGTGCCCTAGAAACAACTTCAGATGTGAACAGTCCACTAAACAAGAAGTCCACTTCGTTTGCTGTAACTCCACGTGAAATTGTTCCTGTACCCAAGGTCAATAGGATTATCAAAAGAGAAACTAAGCGGAAGAAAGGAACAGCAACAGTTCTAACATCCAGTCCATATAAGGCCACTCTCAGGGCAATTGAGAAATAAAAAGAAGATAAGGAATATGGAAATTAAAAAGAAACAGCAGCCTCCTAAGAAAAGGGTGGCCAAAATTAAAAATAATGAAAAACGCGTATTGTTTAAGAGAAAGAATGACGATCTCTATGATGATGATGATGAAGGAAACGTCAGCGACGTCGATTGTTTATTCTGTGGTGATTTTTACTCGCAAACTAAGGACAACGAAGGCTGGATTAGATGTTCTGGGTGCCTCAAATGGGCTCACGAAGCCTGCACAGAAGCCGAAGAGGAGGACGATCAGTTTATTTGTGATTTATGTAAATACCAGTGATTTCATAGTTTCACATACCTTCAGTAATGCCTATTTTAGTTTAAAATCCTAATACAATTGTTTTGAGTTCTGAAACTAAATGTGTTTCATTTTTTCCATACAACCTAAATCCATTTAGGCAGTGGCCACTTTGCCCTACCTAGTGGCCTAAAGTGGCCACTTTGACAGCTTTTGGTAAAGTCAAAATTTTGTACAAATAAGTTTGAAAAACTAGTTGTTTTTTATTTTTGAATCAGGCCTAAGTAACCATACTAAATGTTAAAGGGATTTATAAAATGTTCCAAAATAGTTTATGGGTGGAAAATAATATATGTTCCTTAGGGTGGTCACTATGCCCACCCCTCCCCTACTTACCTAAATCGGATTTCACCAACCTAAGAAATTCTTAGTTAAGAAATACCTAGTTGAGAACTTGATTTGGAAAGTTTTATTGGTACCACTGTTTAATACTAGACTGTTAATTTCTCAAAGTATAGTAAGAAGAGAAAAAATGATAGAAATATAATAATTTTACTATTAATTTGAGGTTAAGCATTTCCTAAATACTCTAGGCAGACCTAACGTTAGGTATTTCCTATGGTCCTTAGGCATTACTGAACGCGTGGTGAAACGCAAATTGCACTTAGGAATTCCTAAATCCGATTTGAGTATTGCCTAACTTTAGGAATTAGTTGGTTCATTAGTAATTCTCGTTTATTAAACTTGGTTTTTGAAACCTTGTAACGGGTCAATTCACCGAGTGACTATAGCCACAGCATTCTACTACTGAATTGTTCATTTAGATACCGTGTTTACACGCTTCACTTTCCTTTGCTCTATGATTAATGAGTTGCGCGGAACGAGAGTATCTAAGTAGTGCCGGATGAACAATCATTCTTTCTTTTAGCCATTGTTACGAGTTACAGGAAAAAGGCAGAAGTCAAGCACAATCTATCAAAAGAGGGATCTCAAACATCGATATTTGTAAAACAAGATAAGTCCCATTGTAATTATGTAAAAAGGATAGTAAATATCTACATTTTACTTAGTCGTTATTATTACTGAGAACGAACCTAGAACCTTTATATGCTAACCAATCTCCCTGCTAGCCAGGGCATAAATAGCTTGTTAAAAAGGGAGGTAGGTTACAACCTCATAATAGTTAACCACTCCAAATAACTAATTACCTGTTAGGTATCCGTTCTGGAAATCATAAAAACAACCTCCTGTTATTAATACCTATTAGTAAAATACTTCAGAAAATATATAAGCACTGTGTATTTTGAGAATTAGTTTTTAGCCAGTCGTGATGAAGTCACTATGTTGTCGAAAGAATTGTCATTCAATGTTATTTAAGTGGAAATTAAGTTTTAACGGGGCAGATTAGTGATTTTTAAAGTTTCTGGAAAACAAAAAACTTCTCGATAAAGCTGAAAATTTAATAAGTATCTATAATATAAATTGAATACCTACTAAATACGTGAAACTAATAACAGAATTTGATATTTCCACGAAAATATTTTTTTGTCCAGGTTGGATATTACATACATATTGATAGCTACTATGTAGAACTTTCAATATTGCCATCAACTACCAATAACTAACATAGTCGTAAAAAACAACAATCCAAATTTAAGAACCATCAATATCATGAAATTTGGAAGTACGAAAAAATCGTTGGAATAAATTCAATTACAATTGATAGATAACTAAACATAGTTGATGGAATCCGTCGTTACTACGTGATAATTTAACATGATTAACAAAACTAAATTTGAATTTACTACGTTTATTATCACAAAATATTTTGAAAAATATAACACTGCGATTGCAATTTCGGTCACTAGACCATCATCGGGCAGATTGAGTTAAGAACTGAATACAAAATAAATTATAGATTTGCGCTTACGGGTGGGAAAGGATTATTGCAGGTACCTAAATAGACAAGAGGAACATATTTCAAGAAGGGCTAATCGAGTGAATTTCACAAATTGGTACATTACAATGTTCTTAGAAAAGTCATTATTGTTTAAATACACTAAATATAGGAGAATATATCAAGTCAATCTGGTCGTTCAGCAAGATATCTTTTGCATTATTATTGAGTTTAAAAATTTCTAATGATTCCAAGTAAGTAAGTTTGGTTCCTTTCGGTAATTTGTGCATGATTTGAAAATTATCTATTTGTGGAAATGGGTGGTGGTTTTCACGGCAATGATTTGAAAACGTTGAATCCGTTTTATTTTTCAAAAAAGATTGTTGGTGTTCTTTAAATCTTGTCTTGAACGATCGACCAGTCTGACCTATATATACTCCTTTACATGCAGGACAAATCAACTTATAAACTCCTGAATTTTCAAATTTTGAAGTGATATCTTTGGCATTGAATAATGTAATCAACTAGCGTACAACAGCATATATCCCCAATTAAAAGTAGAAAAATCGGAAAAATTCACATCTTTAATATATTTTGGACCTCTAACAGAAAAAGTTGCTAATGTCATACCTAAATGTAATATAAAAATTGCTTTCAAACCTAAGACAAAACTCTCAGGATTTTTATTCAATGCCAAAGATATCACTTCAAATTTTGAAAGTTCAGGAGTTTATAAGTTGATTTGTCCTGCATGTAAAGGAGTATATATAGGTCAGACTGGTCGATCGTTCAAGACAAGATTTAAAGAACACCAACAATCTTTTTTGAAAAATAAAACGGATTCAACGTTTTCAAATCATTGCCGTGAAAACCACCACCCATTTCCACAAATAGATTAATTTTCAAATCATGCATAAACCGAAAGAACCAAACTTACTAATTTAAACATAATAAAAAAATTTTTAAACTCAATGAATAATGAAAAATATCTTGCTGAAACGACCATTTGATTCATTTTCTTATATTCTCTTTATTTAGGTATAAACAATAATTATTTTTAAGAACATTGATTGTACCAATTGTGAAATTCATTAGCCCTTCTTGAAATATGTACCGTTATTAACTTCTTCCAGATGTAATGGCGCAAATCTATAATTATTTGCTATATTGTTATTTTTTGATAATTTAGGTGACCGAAATTGCAATTCTTTATTATATGCAAAATATTTGTTAATTTGTTGAGTTCAATTTAATAACAAAACATAGAGCAGTTATGTTGAAATAAAGAAAATTCCTTTCGGATTTATTGGGAAATATATACTTAAAACAACGTTAATTTTCGCGAAATGTGAAATTAAATTTTTATCTATTCAAATCCTCCTCGCTCAACTGTATTCATTATTTATTAGGTAATTTTCATAGCACTGTAAGAATAAGAAATTTGTGAGGCAAGTATTTAAACACTATTCAGTATTTTATAATATTGTGTCTGGTTTATACAACTAAACACTTGATAGTATATTTAATATTCGCCACATTATTCTGCCACATTTATTTGGAATTATTTTGCTCCAATAAGCTGACATCTCCAACTATCGAACTTTATAATATACAATTATTACTTTTTATTGTTTAATACTTCCTCTCTACTCCAGCAGTCATTCAATGACATGGATGAAGAGAAAAAAGTTAAAAGCAATGTTAGTGTATTCACAAACAAATGACTCCATGTAAATGCAATTAATTATCAAAAAATGCACCTTATTCAATAGAAAAATTGACTAAATTTTATAAATACAGATTCATTCTATTAGTTGAGACAAAAACGATCAAAATTACGTTGCTAATACACTAATTGAAAGATAACATTCAGACAGCCTGCACTTCATGAAATTGAGCACTTTAAACATACTTATTCATTAAATTCAATATGAAAATATTAAACCAACTTCCGCGTTTCGAAATGATAGTTCGTTTTGAAAAATGGTGAATCGATTTGCATAGAGCTCAGAAAAACATTCGACAAGAATACTATAACAGGATACCTGATTGATATAGTTATTAACGTAACAAGGCCGATATGTAGCAAATAACGGATGAGGTTGGATATTGTAATCCGATGCGCAGCCGAGGATTATAACTAACCGAATCCGTTATTTGCGTATCGGCCGTGTGTCTAAATCAAAATAACAGTATGGGATTACGAAAAAAATTCTTCGTAATCCCGTTGAAAGATTATATTTTGATTCCGAAGGAAGAAAAAACCCCGTACCTCGCAATTCTAAAGAAAAATCCCACCGTCGTGCACTCTGTTGTTATGGAACAGTTTGACAGTTTTATAAACAACGTCAGTTTTTTGTGTTCTCAAGTTCGCTTTAACGATGACCATGGATGAAATTGATGAAATTGAGGAACAAAATCAAATTCCTTTAGAAATATTAGGAGAATCATGTGCAGTGCAGCGAGTGTTGATTAACTGCCGAAAATATCTCAAGAGCGATATCAAAAAGAATATGAAAATTTTGAAATGTGGCGTAAAAGCAAGAATGTAAAGGTGGTTAATGAAGATGTATTATTAGCCTATGCGAAATGAAAATCAGAGGTTTATTCTCCCAACTCGATGTGGACCAAGATTTCAATGTTGTTGTTGTAAGCAGAATGATGTTATGAAATAAATATTTGAACAAGTGATTTCTTAACGGCCGCCGACCACTATGAAATTATAACGGCCGGCGGCCGTTAACACTGACTTTTCAATTGTCATCTGAATACCGTTAAATCAAAATAACAGTATGGGATTACGATATCTTAACATGTGCACCATAAATAATTTCATTTTGAACCTTTAGCTTTCAACAATGAATGATTTTATGTCAAATATATAATACGTAAATTAACTCACATTCAAACTGAATGAATTATCATGATTTCCATAATTTCCATGATCATTTCCACCATAACGATCAGAATGATGATTATAATGTTGGTTCGATCCAAAGTGATTTTGGGGAAGATGTTGATAAGAGTATGAGTTTCCACTGTAATGCGATGATTCTCTTGGGCCACTATGGTGACTGTACGGTTGAATATGGTTCGTTCTGTAAGGTAAGGAATGTCCACCAAAAGAATTCGTTACATGTCTCCTTAAAAAATCACCCAAAGTCCCTCCATGAGCTTGGAGGAGCAAACAGGAGCTAATTAGGAGCTGAAAATTAATTCAAATATATTTCTAGGAATAGAGATTCACATTAATCAATGCATGTATTATATATCTATATATCACACCAAAGGAATTAAACACTACTAATTTGTTATTTGATCAGATTATTTTATTAGAAAATTTTTTCTCCTCATCCATAGCTTTCTTCCGTACACAAGAGTGGCAAATTCATTTAAAATTACATGTATTTGCCGCTCTTGTGTACGGAAGAAAGCTATGGATGAGAAGAAAATTTTTTTCTGATGAAGGCAACAGTGATTGCTGAAACGTTAAAACATTTCTTAATGTGTATGTGAATAAAGATATACCATCAGTTGTAAATAGACTTAATCACCCATGAAAATAAATTAAGAAGAAAATATATGCAAAAAGTAGGTATAAGAAATCAAGGAAAAGTCCGAAACCAAATATATATATATATATATATATATATATATATATATATATATTTTTATATATATATATATATATATATATATATATATTTATATATATATATATATATATATATAAAAAAAACTGATTTTCTAAATTTTTTATATATATATAAAAAAAAATATATATAAAAAAATATATATAGTTAAATATATATATATATATATATAAATAAAAATAAATATATATATATATATATATATATATATATATATATATATATATATATATATATATATATATATTCATCTCACCTACAGAAGGTAAGAAGATTTTGATTTATTATCATAACAACTGGATTTATGTGAATTCGTTCATGTCAAAATTGATGAAAACATCATTCAACATAATCAAACGATATCAATATTCAATAGATATCACTAAAACATTCCATTTCGAAGTAACGTGAACAATGAAAGATAAACAAGCTTCATATTGAATGTCAAACACCGAATCCATGAAAATACTAATTTGTTTATACCAGAACAAATTGACTCTTCCAGAGTTCTCAATATCGATTAAACATGAAAAAAACTAAGATGAAAATTAATATACAATTTCAAATTCAGTAGCATAGTATATGTCTTCAAAAAATTAATAATGTTGGAAGAAATTTAGGTACCTATATGAAGTAATATCAAGATACTGAATGATAATAGCTTGAAATATTATAATTATATCAGATAAACCAATATATTCAACAAACTTAACATACACACTCCTTCTCTATTGAATAAATAACAATATTATTTGAATATTGGCAAGTATTCTACAATAAAACGAATAAAGTTCTTTCAAGAAGATTCTCGTTTTCTTGACATCGTTATACCAATTGTGAATACTTTATTGAAATCTAAAATAAGTTCATACAAATATATGAAGAATAAACAGTTATTTCCCGCGTTTGTACACAGAAGAAAATATCAATAAAGAAGTTTTTTTAAAACTGAAATCATAGTAAATAAAATTGATTTACCTTAAACAACATATCTCTTAACCTGTTATCACATGCGAACTGAGAGGATTTCTCAGGAACCATCTTATATACTTAATTGTTCTCATAAATTCACATCAATGTGACGGTACAATAATACACATACCTACATCTTAAATAAAACACTTACTTATGAAGCAAGCGTGATTTATTCCTTGGGAATAAGACTATATACTATGGAATCTAATTCTTCAAATCTAATTATCAGAGAGAGTGATGAGAATCAAAAACATGAATTCGATTCGTTGTTGCCCAAGAACGCTCTGAATTATATAATTTCAATTCATTGTTTATTTAAACTAACTGTGGATGAAGTCTGGAATTCAATTTGATACGGCAAATTCATATATGTATATATATATATATATATATATATATATATATATATATATATATATATATATATATATATATATATATATATATATATACATATATATATATATATATATATATATATATATATATATATATATAGATATATATATATATATATACATATATATATATATATATATATATATATATATATATATATATATATATCAAGGGCGGATCCAAGGGGGGGGGCATGCCCCACCAGAGAATGCTGAATAACCTTAAAATTATGTGATTCCCACAAATTGAAATTAAGATAATTACCTGCGAATGTTATGTGACTAAAACCATTAATAAGTCATTTAAAACCAATAAACTGGTGGGAGAAAAGAGCTTCGATTATTATCTAAAAAAGAGACTGTGTGAGAGCTCGCTAGGTATTATAAAATGCTAAATCATAGAAAAATATAGACTGCAAATAGAAACTGAATTATATTTTTATTTCTTACAGAAGCCATATTCAATAACACAATTGGATATAACAATTTCTATTCCCTCGCAATCTTCCAGTAATTTTCATCTAAACATTTTAAGATTTGAAAATGAATTATTTTTTCGCACTTTTTATGAAATGCTTTATTTGTTGAATTTCCTTGTCTATAGCACAGTCGTTGACTTGAGAATTGGCTCACAATTTTTATACTCATAAAATTTTAATCATTTAGACGTTTTTTTCTACTTTTTTTTTTACTCATTTTTGATATATTGAGTTCCATTGGCTGAAAAAAATTCTAAACATCATTTTCAATATGAAATTTTTCACGTTCCCAGTGTCAGAAAAAGTTAGTAAAAATAACGATTACTTTGAAAGTTGATATCTCACCACAACATATTTTTATCGCTCAAATTCTCAGGAAAGATCTATAATTATATGTACTTTGATCTAAAATTTTAAGAACGCAAACGGGTAGTTACAGCAATTTTTTCGCCATTTTTTGAGAATTTCCACAAATATTCTTGTCTAAGTCTACAGTAACTCTGAGCAAATATTTGAATCCTCGCAAAATTTTACATCGAATATGGGTTTGTGAAACTTCCAAATACGTTTTTACGCGTTCTTGTACCTGAAAATATGCGAAAATAAAACGATCAAAAATTAGAAAAGGCAGTCTACATTATCTCTTGTTTACGTTTCATTAACAATTGAATCATCTATAAGTTAATCCGTTAAATAGCTGGCACCAAAAACTTCGATTTTCGACCTTATAGAACCCTAATAGCTCAATAGATCCTTGTGAACAGAAGTTACAGCGATCTGAAATTCCTGGCGGTTGCCAAATGACAGGACTTTTTCTAATGTGTTTAGTTTCCTTAGAGATTACTGTAATTTTCCAACTGTAGTACGAAATGACCGTTGTGAGAGACAACGTATCGATTTGGAGCAAGATATTCGAAAGATTGTACAAAATGATCAAAAAATTAGTACGAGAATAATCCGTCACGGCACTAATGTTCCCAGCATTGAAAAAAACCTACATCCTCACCATTTTTTTCTTCGAGCATCTTCTGGTTCTCTAATGGAACTTTTTCTTTTTCCTAATACTTTGAAGTACCTTAATGAAAGTTTAATGACTAAAGATTAGCCTAAAATTGTTGAGCCGATCAAACCACACCAAATATTAACACTGAGGCTTTTCTGCGGGTTATAAGAATTATCTCAACTCCAAATATGCCTGTTTTTCATGTTATACATGCTCCTAATGAAGAAATTTGATACGTCACTCCAAAAAATCAAGGGCCAACAATTATTATTAAGTCTAATTTCATTGATAAACCACTGAACGCATCTTTCTCCCTTTCTAGCAGACTGGCCATTTCCTTGGCGAAGCCCATACACAAATATCTCCGTATACGTCATAAACACACTCTTAGAACTATAGTTTATAGTTAAAAACACTAAAATAATGAATAAACACCAAAAAAACATGACATCTAGCTAAACAATAATTTTTTGAAATTTCAATATATAATAGAGTATTTCCCAATGTAAAAAACAAAATATCACTTGAGCAGCACGGCTTCATATCCAAGAGATCAACCATCACCAATTTAATGTGCTTCGCACAAACTATCAGCAATGCTGTTGATAATCAGTCTCAAGTCGATACTATATATACAGATTTTTTTCCTATAATATAGGCAAAAGTATAACAAGTGGCATTCTTTTGTTTGTGGATTATTTGAAAATATTTAGAGTCATTGAGTAACTGTGAATTGCTCCAAAGTGATATTGACCGTCTAGCATTTTGGTGTGAAACAAATAAATTAAAATGCATCGGCAGCAAAGGAAATGCTTGGCTTGATTTTCAGAAACTGCAAGGACTTCAGAAACGAAGATAGTCTTATTGCTCTGTTCAAGTCATCTGTGAGAACACGCTTAGAATATGGCTCGCTGATTTGGTCTCCTATTTACCTTAATCACATTTATCTACTCGAATCAATTCAATGAAGATTCTTGAAATATATTGTGTACCTATAGAATTGATGGAATTTCTCCTGAACAAGGTTTAGATAATAATTTATTATTAGAAAGATTTTCCCTGTTTCTTTGGAGGACCGCAGAACTTACCACTCTTGCATATTTGTCTATAAGCTCATAAACTACTGACTGATTGTCCAGAGTTATTGTCTCTGCTAAACTTCAATATACCTCGTTTGAACAGTAGAGATTCACTTTGTTTTTATTTACCTACTCCAAGAACAAATATACTTTTGAAATCTCCAATTTATTCGATGTGCAAAAAGTTCAATCAGATATGCGAAAAAATTGATCTATTTTCAACATCCATTGGAGTGTTTATAAAAAAGAGATAACATATATTATCTCAACTCCAAGAGATTTATCAAGCAAATGTGAAATCAAAATATTCCTCTCTGTTGGTACCTACATGTTGTTTAATTCTTGCATGTTATTGCGTATCTTTATTGTTGTTTTTTTCTTTTATTATCATTAATCTTGCAATTACACTTTCTATGATTACTGAATGATTCGTTAAAACATTGTATTTAGTTTTTAGTTCTTATATTTTAGTTCTTGTTCACAGTTACATGTATACATTATGAAACGCGTTCCTGTAAGTGGGTCTTGTACCTGTTTGGGCAATAAATGGTTTGTTTTTCATAATGAAATTGGGGACTTAACAACTGAAAATAGCCTATTGTATTGAGACAAACATTTTAAGTTACTGATATGAATTTATACTTCGGTGTTTGAGAGTATTTTATAAAATTATACTGCGTCCTAATTGAAGAGAATAACAATATCTTGGTTTTGTAAATATTTATTATAGTACCCCTTTTTCCATGGTAGGTACTTTATCTGAAAATTAATTTCTTAAATGACAAAATTGAAAATAATAATTTATTACGGAATAACTGAAATGGTGCCAGAAACTTTTTTAACAAGGTCATTTATTCTCACAAGAACTTAATATGCAAAAAAAAGAGAATATTCCGGTCCTGATATACGCTTCGTTCAAAGGGCTACTTGTTAAGTTAAAGCCTTTCAGTTTAATTCATGAGAGATGTTCCAAAGCAATCTAGGTGTTACCTAGTTGTTTCGAAATATATAAATATTATATGAGTTTCATTCAATATATCTTTCCTGGGAACGGAGTTGGCTTTTAAAATAATTTTTCCATGACTTTGGTTACGGAGTCAAATTTCTGATTAAATATATAATGCATCTTTTCAATCTCAAATGGTAGATCCATATCCAATTGAAAAGAAGATCTCATTACTGCATTGCAAAGATTACTATAAAAATTTAACTCTGTCCCAATTATTGCTGCCGGCCAGTGGAAAACTACTGAATTGGATATTTTTCTTAGCGTATTAGTACAGGAAATGAAGTATTTTGGCACGCAGTTTTTTTCGTCCAGCATGGAATTAAGTGAAATTTTCACAGAAGGTAGGGAATAGCCCAAGGATCATTTTCTACATCATGCCGGTGTACGCTAAATCTTTGGGGGTTTGCAACCCCATCTCGGAGGTGGCAATTTTTACTACATTTCAACTATAGGAATCGATACTTTTTTCTACGAAAAAATCAGTGAAAACAAACCCCTAACAACCCCCTTAATTAAAATTAATCCTCGCCCTTCTGAAGTTCTCTTCACATATGTATTTTCAATACACCCAAGAAGTTTAACCGATTTAAAATGCTTAATTTCAGAAAAATTGTAGTTTAAAGAGAAAACTATTTTTGCCAGCACTAAATTGTAGCTTTTTTAATAGCTCAAATTTTCATGTACATAGATGTTCTTCACAGTGAATATTTGGTGAGATATAGCAGTTTGAAACCTATATTTACAAGAGAACACCACCTTATTCGAGCCCTTTAAACTAACCCCATTTAAAAACTAAGGGATCCTAAGCAATTTGATTTACACAGTCTTATACCTCTTGAAAAGCCCTACACAATCGTTTTTGAAAAAAACTTGTATCACTAAAAATGAAGGAGCTATGTTTAAAAAACCAATAAAAAATTTTTCGAAACATTCGAATAGCATGGTTCGGAGCGACAGGAAATAAAGCTCATAAAAATAACAAAACCTTGAAATGTTTTCGTCCAGCATCGATTTGCATAAAAATTTGGAACTAGGCTTATTTTACCCTCTAGTTTATTTTTTACATCATGCCATTGTACGCTTTTTGTTTTTTAAGGGTGAAAACTACCCCTATTTGTAAAAAGTTATAGATAGGTAGTTTTTTGGTTTGGATTAGTTGAATAATGATTGTCTCATGCTTTGGAATACAATTTCTAATGTTTCAACCCTTAAAAATCCACCCTTGTTAGAGTTTGATATAAAAAAAACTATTTATTCTAAGAAATTGTTAATGATCCTGAAGCATAAAACAATCATTACATTACGAACTCAAACAAAATTTTACCCATATAAAGGTTTAGCATTATTATTTTAGAATTTTTTTAAAATAAGGGGTAGTTTTCACTTCTAAAAAATAATCAACCCCATGAGCATGATATAAAATATGAAGTTCAGGGTGAGATAAGCCTAATCCCAAATTTTTATGCAAATCAATGAAAGACGAAATCCTTTTTTTAGGATAAATAATTTTTTTCATATCAAGCTCCAATAAGGGTGGATTTTTAAGGGTTGAAACATTAGCAATTGTATTCCAAATCATGAAAGAATCCCTAATCAACTAATCCAAACCAAATTTCACCCATCTCAAAATTACAACGTTATTTTATAACTTATTACAATTAGGAGTTGTTTTCACCCTTAAAAAACAAAAATCGTACAACGGCACGCGTGGAAAATAAACTAGAGGGTGAAATAAGCCTAATTCCAAATTTTTATTCAAATCAATGCTGGACGAAAAAATTGCGAGGTTTTGTCATTTTTGAGCTTCATTTCCAGCACTTACCTATCTAGGTATGAACTAATGACTCGATCTCGGCTGTAACTCAACCAATCAGAAGCGTGGGTCAAAGCCAACGGATTGAAATTAAATATCAATAAAACAAATAAATTGTCCATCAGTTCATCGGAGAGGAAAGCTGAATCGATTAAAATCTTGGGAGTTGCTTTGCAGGGTTCGCTTACCTAGTCGGTTCATATTTCTGGAATAATTAAAAAGCTTTCCTGTGCCATATACACGATCCGCAGAATGAGGTCCGTCGCAAGTGAGAGCATCGCTAAATTGGCATATTTTTCAAATTTTCACTCTATTGCGACGTACAATATCATGATTTGGGGATATAGTCCAGAGATCCACGGTATTCTACTGAAGCAAAAAGAAGCGATTAGAGCAATTTGTGGTGAATCCAGACTATCTAGCTGCAGAAGAAGCTTCAAGGATCTCACAGTGTTGTCCGTCTTTATACTATCATGCCTAAAACACTTACGTGCTGATAAGAAGCTTTTTCCAACAAATGCTAATATGCACACGTATAACACTCGTGGCAAAGAAGATTATCTCACCGAATATCATAGGCTCAAGAGAACTCAAATAGGAGTTAATTATTATTGTATTAAATTTTATAATAGGTTGCCTTCACGAGTCAAGGAACTGCCGGACAGAAGGTCTGAGGTCTGCTCTGTTAAATCATCCTCTGTACTCTTTACAGGAGTTTATGGAATTGAGCAATGATGCCTTCTAGTCTAGTCTGATATATATGTTATTGTATATTGTTTTATTCATATTGGAGTTTTTTGTGAATGTTATGATTTTCATGTTTTTATTGTATACATGGTTCTATGTGAGATTGATTATAAAGTGTTATTTATTTGTATACATTTACAGACTTGCCATGTAATTATTTTGATGGTTAAATAAATTATTATTATTATTATAGGTATGTCGCTTTCTGTTTCAATAGTTCGAAAAGATTCAGGTGTGTTTCCGAATATATTCGTGTAAAATACCATAATCAATTTGATTTGTTTTTCTTGGCTGAGGAAGGTAATTCGAATTGGAATTTATTGTTTCGAAATACTGCGTGATCGAAGAGCGACATGACCGCATGCAACATTGTTCGTAGTCTTTAATTTCTTCATACTACCTAGACGACCACTGATCCATGAAGGAATCGTATTTGGATATTTTTTTCTCGTAATATGTAGTTTTGACCTTAATTTCAAGGTCGTTAAGACAATCTTATAAGCAAACTTTACGTATTTTGATAGTCAATCAATTTTTGTGGCTACTGAAAAAACATATTGATTTCCATATAAATACTAACACGAGAAATTGAATCGTCAGTTCAGTTTTGTTCACTTCGAGTTTGAAATGATTTCAAAGGTTTGTCTCAATTTATTTAAGTACCTAAATTAGAAATATTGTTAGTATATTCTTCGTTTAAATGTGATAAATCATACATGTTACAATGATTCTTCAAAAATACCTATCCGCTTCGGCAAAGCAATATTTCAAATAAAGTTCTATTTGATCGAGTTTGTTTGCCATTTTCACGAATAGTTATAAGGAATTGTATTCATTTTCTATAACAAATTATTGCTCATTTAACGTTACCTACCATTAAAAAGATAAAATAATTTACTGAATCAAAGTGCCTACCTTATCAAAATCTTTATTTGCATTAAATAATAGGGAATTATTGAATACCGTCCTTTAAGGTAATGCCTTAATAAAGTTAAGCCTTATTTAAATAAAGCAAAACCTTAAATGTCAAGGTAGAAATTGACAGTTCTTAGGACAGCGTCTACAGCGATAGTTTTATTTCTAACCTAAAAAAAATTCTACTTTTACTTGTGTCTTGTCTGTTGTCAAATTTCAATGATATTTAATTGTAATTTTGATAGCGGTTTAGAACAGTATGGAAAATATTTTGGCAGCCGTAATTTTAGGAGGTGGGGCCGGTGTTGCTTGATTGTTCTAATTGTGAAGGCCTTGCCAGTCGAAATTTGAATGTTTTGCCTTATCACCTCCCATCCTACTTCGGGATTTGATACGGGATTTTGTCCTGCAAACCCTCTTAATAGGGCCAAATCATCATTATAAGTAAACCTTAATCTGTTTTTTTTGTGCTGCATTCTTGACCAAGGCCCACTCATATTTCACAATTTAAACTTGAACATTTATTTAAAAAAACACACAATTGCAGCACTAAACCGACCCAAAACAAAATTCAAACCGAAAATACAGACGGATTACTTGAGTTGACAAACTTTTTTTGGGAGGTTAGGTTTCGTGAAATAAGGAAACCTTGAATACTTACGGTATCTAGTCGTAAATAGGGGAAAGCAGTATTTTATTATGGTTATCTTATTAAATTTTTTCTAGTGCGCGTGCGTACCTCTTATTTTCGGAACGAACATAATAAGGCATTTACCTTATAGCGTTTCCAATAATTCCCTATTATTCCCTATAACAAATAGGTATGTATGTGCATGTGGAATATATTTGAACTACTAGATAGATTTAGGTAGGTAAATATTTCATTTCATAGATGATTTATTCGTTTCATTAACTCTTAGTAATTTCTTGTACATAGTAAGTAATTAGTGTTCTTTACGTTATAACAATTCAACAAAATAGTGGATCTATTTGGTCTCTCTGACCAAGTAAAAAGTATTTATGATAGAAAAATTGGTATTAAAAACTAAACACATTTAATTCTTGAATGGAAACTAACTTTTCAGTTATTTTTGAAAATAGAAGATGCAAATCAATAGTACTTTAACAATAATAATTATTCGAAGAACTTTGAATAATTTGAATGTTTCTTTTTGCATCATGAAGAGCAGCTCAAATTCACTCACCCTTACTCAATTAAACCCTGGAAAAAATATTAAGTGAGAGATTAAAAAGATAATTTTTCGTTGCAAATAGAAATCAATGAAAGAATTGAAGGAAGTGTATTTCTATTTATTAGAAAGAATTTCAAAAATCACTAATAACTAAATGTATGAGAGACAAATTGTGTAATGAAGTAGTTTAAAAAGCTTATTATTTTCGATAACAGGAGTTTGGAAGAATAAACAATCTTCAATGGTAAACTTCTTTTCTCAAAATACTTATTATATTTACCAATATTTACCTCGAGGCGAAGCTAAGGGGTTATAGTCTCACAACAAAAAGTTAGTAGCTGGTCCGATTTTAAAATATTCAACTGATATCGATAAAACACATATGATTTCATAAGAAAAGTGTTTTCAAAAACTTTTCCCCACGAAGAATAAAAAAATTATAGCGTTTTTTAGACTTTTTTGTCCATAGACATGTGGTGCTATCTATACATCTTAAACCTAAACCGATTTTTACAATAATGAAATAAAATGATAGCATTGAATGTGTAGTTTTTTAATTTATATAATACATTCAAAAAATATTGACGTGGCGCCACCTAGAAATAAAAAAATTAGTACCTAAAAATTATGAATTTCACTCAAATTTTTGAATATATCTCAAATACTATACATTTCCCGATATAGTCACCATAAGGAAAAATGATCTGCGATAGGCTTATCAGGCATTACGTCATGCACATGCGCCGAGAAGTTTTATTATTCCTAGTGCTACGCAGTAGGGTGTCCGGATTTTTGTATATTCAATTATTGCAGGTTCTATTTTTGGTAGCATTCGTAGCATGTGCTAATGCTGTTATATATCCAGCAACATCTTATTCCAATGTTGTACAACCTGCTTATGCAAGTGATGTCTATGGAAATGGCTACGTGGCGCCCATAGGATCAGGTTTGATATCACCGTACGCCGGATATGGATCTTACGGAGCTAATTCATACGGATATGGAGCTGGACTTGGACCGTACGGTTATGGCAAAGGAGCGTATGCACCTATTTATGATAATGGTTATGAGGTACGTTCTCTCGAGTATGAAATTTACTTCATAGCATAATCTCAAATTCAAAATAGTTTTTGCTGAAGGTTAAAAAATAGTAAGTTTGTTCGTATATTGCCCAATTCAAATTTTTCATCAAGAAAATAAATTTTATAACTGTATATAAAATATAATATGTCTGTAGTCGCTTATATGCCCATCGAATTCTCTTGATAAGGACACTTCAGAAAATTTAATTTTCACTCATATTTCTCAGGTGAATTATAACTATAAGTAATGTATTTTTTGACACCAGCCATTAAAAGTGACATTTTTAATGCCTTTTATCTACTCCTATTGAATAATATATTCATTATTCAACTGCGTTTTAGCAATTAATAGTATCTATTACCAAACAGCGTAAGTAATAACTCATTGCTAAAACTCACTATATAGTCTACTAAGATCCCAAGTAAGATCGACCGTCACTCATCTGCTAATGTCACTTGAAAAATTCTGACGTTTTCAAATTAAGTTAATACTACCTAATTATTTTGAATTTGTATTTTAGTATTTATTGTTATAGTCGTAGATAAAGTAAAGTATTCAACTTGCGGTAATAGTCATAACTCACTTGATGAATTGCAGCACGAGCTGCAAGCGAGTGCTGTAAACTTCATCTGCGTGAGTTATGACCTACATTACCGCTCGTTGAATAATATACTATTCTTTGAGTCTTAAAAGTGTACGTTTATAAGGTATAGTGTTTAAAGTATTTTTAACACTCGTGTTAAAAATCTTTTTAATACGTAGTGTTAAAAGAAAAATCCTTATAAACGAACATTTGTAAGGACATTTTCACTGAAGTTTCCTTCTATATTCTTCAATCTACACCAGGCGAGAAAATCAGTAGCTATATACAATTTCGTACTGCTTTCGCGACATTTTTGGCATTATTTCTAGTGTGGCTCTTTTTGCAGCCTCTTCAATGTCCATTGGTAACAAATTATCACTTTTATTTAGATAAAAGTTTTTATCGACTGAGTTTTTTGAACGACTGTTTATTACCTAACTGTTTTTGTCACTTACTAATAACGATGGTTACCACAAACCACAACATACGCGATGCTTGTTAAAAAAATAGAAAATAATTAGTTGTCAAGAGATGTCAAAAGTATGCGATTTCGACTTTTATTTTGTTACCAAAATAGGAAAGGTGTAGAAAAAATAGAGTATGATATTTGTGTTAAAAGTGACTTTATGTTGTTCGTGGAGTTGCTCCACTCGCTGCGCTTGTTTCGGAGACTTCTCCACTCACAGTATAAAGTACCTATCACTTTTAACACTAATATCTTAAATAGCTATTTCACATTTGCTGAAATTCGAAGACATAACATAATCAACTCACTAATCGATTGTATTTCAGTCTTACCCCAAATATCAGTATGAATACGGAGTAAACGATCCATATACCGGCGATCATAAATCTCAACAGGAAATCCGAGATGGTGATGTAGTTAAGGGTTCCTACACAGTAGCTGACCCCGATGGTACATTAAGAACTGTGCATTATACCGCAGATGATCACAACGGTTTCAATGCCCTAGTTCAAAGACAAGGCCATGCTATTCATCCCACAATATACGGGAAGGGTGGTTATGGAGCTTATAATGCCGCTCCTTATGGAGGATATAGAGATTATAACCAATATTATTAAGTATAATTATTTAATCTACTTAGATATTCAATTTTGTAGATAATGAAATAGAATAATATTGAAATAAAAGTGCCAACAAAATATACATGATGTTTCAACTTTTTGTATGAATGAATTAGTACCTATATTAAACAACAAGAACGACCGAGACAAATTGAGCGAGTGTGCGAAAAGGTTTGCAAACGAGTTTTTCACGATACATTTTGTAAGACTGGAAACCACACATCTTATTTATTTTTTAAAACTCGTTTTTATTAAGAAAACTGCTGAAACTAATAGAACAACTAGTATTTCGGAGGTTTAGCGTCAAACTGTTCACACGCTTAACCTCTGAATCCCTGGATTTAGAGGTTAAATCCACGTGTGTGAAAGTTAATAAGTGTTGAAAATAATTTAAAAAGTTTTGAATAAGCAGGCCGGGTATTGGTGAAATCCAAGACCTCTGGTAACAGAGACCCGGCTGAAGAATTTGTTTATTGTGTAGATGGTCACGCAACCGAGCACATGGTTAAAGGATTCAACAAACAAACAAACAATATTTATGGTAACAATGGAGAATTCCTTCAAAACTACGCCGTGAAAAGCAGTATAATTTCGCATCTTCTTTTCTGTTTCTATTTTTGGTGGCGCGTTATCAGTACAGTTCTGAGAAGCATAGTAGTCGTTTTCCTGTTGTATCCCCGCAGATGATCCTTGTTCTGGTTCCATGAGAGCAGAAGACTTTGACGACGTTAACTTCTATGAAACTTCCATTTTATTTCTCAGTCATCAATATATACCTCTGCCCAACTCTAATGGATTTCCACCCTTCATGTCATTCGAGGGGTAAGCAGATCTGAGCCAGAATTCACTAACATTGAGGCTGATGAACGCCGAAAACAGTGTGCCGTGTAATATTCGGGATTCTCTAATATCAAAAACTTGGCAATTTCTCTAGCCATGTTAACAATTTTGTTGATGCCATCAACGTTTTGACCTGTAAATTTTCCGTTTTGATAGAAAGAGACCTGCCTGTCTTCAGATTGGGAGGGCGAAGAGCACAATATTTCTTCAGGATGGCGTAAAGGTTTCCTGAAACTGTATAGGACCTCGGTATTTTCGTTTTTGTATTCTCCAGTCTGTTCAGTATAGCAATGCCGAAATCTTTCGGACATTTTCTACAACAAACTTTGGAAACAACAAATTTTTGAAGTATCTAATCAATATGAATTATTATAATAAAGCTATGACGGTTGCTATGAAACTCAGCCAGCTTGAAATATTGCAGAATTTTGACGTTGTTAGGATAGTACCAAAAAAATCACAGTGAACGAGAGATGCGTGCGCAAAGATGACATATTCATGCGATTTTTTGCACACGGCGAGTTTTTCATGCGCAAAACCTCATTTTCTGAGGTAGTCATATAAAAATAATAGTTTGTTCTCTATAGCTCTTCATCAAAACCTTCTGCGATTATTTTATGGATTTAAGGAGTTTTAGTATTAAGGATATATCATTCTCACTCAGAATGCTACATTTGGTAGTACCCCACCTACTTCATCATATAACCTTTATCTTCAATTTTGCTATTACATCCTCTACCTTTCCCTCTCTGTGGAAACACGCTAGAGTACTCCCTCTCTCAAAATGTAATCATCCAGTGGAATATTCCGATATAACACCTGTGAGTATTCTGCCTACCCTATCAAAAGCCTTCGAAATGGCGCTTATATAACAGATGACAAACTTCGCCGATGAAAAGAAATTGATAACGGATGTCCAATCGGGCTTCCGTGCCCAATATAGCATCACCAAAGCATTGAGTTTGATAACTGATGATATACTTAAATCTCTGGATGAAGGCAACTTCACCTGTCTCATCTTACTTGATTACAGCAAGGCTTCCGATACACTTGATCCATTGGTATTATGCAGGAAACTTCGGTGTTTTGGCTTCGGGTACAGCTGTATCGTTATTAAATAGTTATTTATCTAATCGGACTCAAAATATTGTTTTAGATGTTAATGAATCAAATTCCCTCGTGAAACCCTTCGGCGTCCCCCAAGGTTCCATCCTGGGACCTCTTCTTTTTAGATTCTACATTTGTGACTTCTACGAATACATCAAGTTGGGCAACATACATCATTACGCCGATGACACACAACTTTATAGTTCGTTTGGGTACCATGAGGCTATACTTGCGGAATCCGACATAAATAGAAACCTTCAATTGTTGTTCGACGTGTCTTGTGCCCACAACTTGAAGCTCAATCCGAAAAAATCACAAGTGATGCTTTTTGGTCCTAAAGGACATCATTCCTTTCGAGAGTGAAGCTAAAAACTTGGGTCTTTGGTTAGACACAGAATTGCGGTATTTCAAACATATCAGTCATCTATGCAAAACATCCTTCAATGTTCTGAGACAACTCTATCCTAATAGACACTTATTATCGAGAAATATAAAGTTGAGTCTTTGCGAGTCCCTCATTTTCTCGAGATTGGCTTACTGCGACAGTATTTATGGTCCTGCCCTCCAACATACTGAGGCTTCGCGACTGCAAAAAATTCAAAACAGCTGCATTAGATTCTCGTATGGAATCCGCAAGTATGACCACATCAGTGCATCTTTCAAGGACTCGGGATGGCTGAAATTGAATTATTCGAGAGAAATGCACTCGCTCACCCTCACTCACAAAATTTTAACATCTGGTAACCCACCTTATCTATGTAAAAAATTTTACAGCTGGTG
Organism: Cynegetis impunctata; assembly: GCA_030704885.1. Classification (NCBI taxonomy): domain Eukaryota; kingdom Metazoa; phylum Arthropoda; class Insecta; order Coleoptera; family Coccinellidae; genus Cynegetis; species Cynegetis impunctata. The sequence goes on along the minus strand of JARQZK010001510.1, from coordinate 124,565 downwards.
TGGCATGTTACTCCATACTGCTCGAACCAGCTCGTCAAGTCGAAGTCGTCTAACTGCAGCCACAAAAAATCATTCAGCATCTCTATGTAGCACACTCCATTCACTGTAACGGTCTAATCATAAACAATCATTTAAAAATATACAACGGTGTAGTTTTCATAGCCATTTAAAAAAAACATGAGATAGCCTACTACAATCTTACGATTATATATATATTTCTATTTTCATTAACGTTTCGGTCTGTTACTTTGACCTTTATCAAAATGATTGCATCAATATGTTACCATTACTAAAATAAAAAGACTCATAACTTATCGTAAATATCAAAACAGGCTTAACTCACCAGAATTAAAAACTTTTCACATAAATCACAGAAATACATTAACAATTTATAAATACTACGCAAAAAAAAAACTTGACAATTCTCCGCAGTAACAAATTTTAAAAAATTTTCGTCTACATAGACACGTCAGCCTTCGCTTTTAGTTAGAAAGTGAAATACCTGTTATAATTTCAGTTGTTCCTCCCTGTTTATCATTTGCTCAAGATGTTGTTATATATTTTGCACATGACTGTCTACCACAATAACAACAGTCTTGAAACAAAATGGTATACCAAACCAACATGGTCGGGACGTTACCTCAATTTTAATTCACAGCACCACATTTCTCAGAAAAAAAGCTGTTGTCATTGGATTGGCAGACCGGGCAATAAGGCTAAGTTACCCAAACTGCCTTCACGACGCAATAAATAAGGCAAAGCAGGTACTATATCGAAACTCATACCCAATAAAATTAGTGAACGCAATTTTCGAGCAAAGATATAAAAAACACCAAACACAGCAAATTAATAACAACAGCACTAATGTAGAGAAAATTATCAATACCTGCCTGTACCATATATTCCAAGGCTGTCGGAAAACCTGGAAAAGCTTTTCAAAAAACATGACATAAAAATGTGTCATAAGGGACATTTGTTGCAATCTAACTTCAGCAAATTGAAAAGCAGAATACCAGATAATAGTAAAACGCACACCATATATCAGATACCATGCCTTGACTGCTCGGGTGTATATATTGGTCAGACTAGCCAGCATTTGAAAAACAGACTGAATGGACGTAAATATGATCGGAAGAACATCACCGCCTTGAAAAAACACGAACAAACATTAAAACATCAATTTGATTTATCCTCCACAAAAATTTTGAAATCAGAATACCATAAAAGAAAACGTGAGTTTCATGAGATGATTTTTATAAAACAAACCCCGGATGCCATTAATGACAAAACAGATATCAAGAGCCTCAGCAAAATATATAACAACATCTTGAGCAAATGATAAACAGGGAGGAACAACTGAAATAATAACAGGTGTTTCACTTTTTAACTAAAAGCGAAGGCTGACGTGTCTATGTAGACGAAACTTTTTTAAAATTTGTTACTGCGGAGAATTGTCAACTTTTTTTGCGTAGTATTTATAAATTGTTAATGTATTTCTGTGATTTATGTGAAAAGTTTCTAATTCTGGTGAGTTAAGCCTGTTTTGATATTTACGATAAGTTATTATGAGTCTTTTTATTTTAGTGATGGTAACATATTGATGTAATCATTTTGATAAAGGTCAAAGTAACAGACCGAAACGTTAATGAAAATAGAAATATATATAATCGTAAGATTGTTTAACTGAACCAAAAATACTACAAAATTTGTTCTTTATATATATATATATATATATATATATATATATATATATATATATATATATATATATATATATATATATATATATATATATATATGTGTGTGTGTGTGTGAAAAACTTGGTTCTCGGAATGAACCGCGTAAAAGATTTGAAAAATCTCGACGTTTCGGCTCCTTTTGCGAAGCCATCTTCAGGAGAATTAGAAGGGAAATAATTCAGATACGTGGCCTCAATCTGCCTACTCCACGAATCGAATTAGGAGGAATCGGAAACAATACGATTGCGTGGTCTCAACCTGCCTACTCCACCAACCGTACTGCTTCCTGTCAACTCTGAAGTCTCAACCTGCCTACTCTTCAGAGTCAACTGAATACAGAATATCTGAATTATTTCCCTTCTGATTCTCCTGAAGATGGCTTCGCAAAAGGAGCCGAAACGTCGAGATTTTTCAAATTTTTTACGCGGTTCATTCCGAGAACCAAGTTTTTCAAATACTTCCGACCGCGGAAATCTTTCTGAACAATATATATATATATATATATATATATATATATATATATATATATATATATATATATATATATATATATATATATATATGTATAATAGGTAGAATTTCTTGTGCTATATTTTATATATTTAAGGTGCAGTTTTCTTAGGTTTAGAGCACAGTAAACTTCAGGTATTCAGATTTTATTAATCAATCGACATATGTTTCGGCGTATATAAGCCTTTTTCAAGATTATAACAATGGCTGGGACATTTACATTGTTTATCAGCAATCTACATTTCATCAATTCATTTGAAACAACGCTATACACTACATTGGGTCTGTCATTTTTAATTGCTCAAAGCAAATTAAAAATGACAGACCCAATGTAGTGTATAGCGTTGTTTCAAATGAATTGATGAAATGTAGATTGCTGATAAACAATGTAAATGTCCCAGCCATTGTTATAATCTTGAAAAAGGCTTATATACGCCGAAACATATGTCGATTGATTAATAAAATCTGAATACCTGAAGTTCACTGTGCTCTAAACCTAAGAAAACTGCACCTTAAAATATATATATATATATATATATATATATATATATATATATATATATATATATATATATATATATATATATATATATATATATATATATATACTTGATCAATTGAATTGTATTTTCACCTATTTATCTTTTATTAGCAAGAATAGACCATTTATTTAATTTAGTTTGAATATAAAATTATTAAGAACTTGTTAATAAAATCGTTTTTCATACTTAAATGATCGTTAATTTATAATTATTTACTCATTTATTTCTATATATATATATATATTTATATATATATATATATATATATATATATATATATATATATATATATATAATGTGAAAATGTAATAGAACTTCATTAACGAAGATATTATTCGTCCTCGGCATATATTAAATCATTCCACTCATTTAGGTACTTTTTCACAAAGTAAGGTTGAGGTAAAAAGAAAATGCCATTTCACACTATTCGCAATTAGTGTCAGAAACGTTAAGGTATCATATCCTTTCCAAATACAACTATTCAGAAATACTAAAGACACTTTATAATAAACTATGATTGCTAGATAGAGGTACTCGAAGGGGAACAGCAGCAACAAGAAGTGGAAAATGAAATAACATATTATAGTGCAGAGCCGGAAGTAGAACCACCATCTTACGAAGAGGTAACGAAAGTAATAAAAGATCTAAAAAACAGGAAAGCACCAGGTGCTGATGGAATAGTAGCGGACCTAATAAAGAACGGAGGAGAGAGACTATGGAGACAAATTCACAAACTAATTCTACATATCTGGGAGCAAGAAGAGATGCCAAAGGACTGGAAACTGGGAATTATCCTCCCGATACACAAGAAAGGTGATAAGACCAACTGTGGTAACTATAGAGGAATAACACTACTTAGTGTCCCATATAAAATATTATCGGGGGTGATACATAATCGAATGACACCCTACTCAGAGGAAATACTGAGTGAATACCAATGTGGATTCAGGAAGAATAGATCAACCACGGACCACATGTGTACGTTAAGACAAATACAGGAGAAATGCTATGAATATAACATAGATATGCATTATCTCTTTATAGATTTCAAACAGGCATTTGATAAAGTACACAGGAAAAAAATGATACAAAGTCTAACTCTCTTAGGCATACCCCGAAAATTAGTAAAAATGGTGGAAGTTACCATGACCGAATCGACAGCAGCTATAAGAGTACAACAACAGCTCAGCGAAGAATTTAAAGTGAAAGTCGGGGTAAGACAAGGAGACGCTCTCTCGGCAGTGCTTTTCAACCTGGTGCTGGAAGCAGCTATCAAAAAAATCGATAGAACGGGAAGCATCGTAAATAAATCCACACAAATACTTGGGTATGCGGACGACATTACAATAATTGCACGTGATCTCACCTCACTGAATCAAATCGCCAAAGAACTTGAGCCACAGGTAAACAAAGGAGGCCTGCAAGTAAACAAGGACAAGACGAAATATATGTACTGCTGCAGGAATCCCCCAATACAACTGCCCAATATTAATTTAAACGGCGGTCTGGTCGAAAGCGTCAAGGCCTTCAATTTCCTTGGCACAAAAATTACTAATAATGGTAACGTCCAAGATGAAATAAGATCAAGAATTCTAAAAGGAAATAAATGCTATTATGCTTATCTAAAACTAATAAGGAGCAGTATACTAAACAGAAAATCTAAGATCACAATCTATAAAACACTTATAAGACCTGTAGTCACCTATGGGTGTGAAACATGGACACTCACAAACAACGACGAAAATCAATTGAGAATATTCGAAAGAAAGATCCTTAGAAGAATATACGGCCCAATACATGAAAACGGTATGTGGAGAATAAGGATGAATCACGAAATTGATGCACTTATAGAAGGAGAAGATATAGCAAGATACATAAAAAGTCAAAGGATAAGATGGTTAGGACATGTATACAGGATGGGGGAAGAGAGAACTGTGAAAAAAATCCTTGAATGGAAACCTCAGAACACAAGACCGAAAGGGCGACCCAAGAAAAGGTGGATAGACGATGTGGAGGAAGACCTAAAAACTATGAGAATAGGAAACTGGAGGAGAATAGCGGTGGATAGAACCAGATGGAGGAACATAGTTGAGCAAGCCAAAACCCACCAAGGGTTATGAGCCAAAAGAAGAAGAATGATTGCTATGACTATTTTCTCCGTTAAACAGATAGTAAGTAAGTGGTAATTGATTGGCATAAAATATTGAGTGTGGTAGGACGAAAAAATTTCTGTACGAGATTCAATATCTGCGTTATGCATTGTTTATTTGAAAATTTATTTTCTGATATAGATGTAACATTAAAAGTCATAAATTATTTACAACCAATCAATGACAAAAATAAATATGTTTTGAAGTATTAATTGATGCCTTATTTAAAAAAAAACATTCTCTAGAAAAAATTGTCATAATCAGTATATACCATATATTGAATCTTTTAATCCGAAATATTGAAATGATATGATTTGTAAATTAACTCAAGTTGAAATAACGAAACTGGGGATATTTTATTAATATTGCAAACTCCTTTTTGTTCTTATATCATCCAGAACTGCCTGCAACTCTTCATCTTCAAATCTGCCTTCTAATGATGGAATGAGAGATTTGGCCTCTTCTGTAGTTTCTGGGCAAAGATTTGCAATGGCTGCTAGTTCAAATTTATGAAGTTTTTTCTGCATCAATAAACTGCAAAAAACACAATAAATATATATATATATATATATATATATATATATATATATAAATATATATATATATATATATATATATAATAATATATAATCTTTTGATAATTATTAGCAATAACAGGCTTGTTTAATCTCAAAAAACTCGATTTTATTAAAAAGTTGACGTTTCGCCACGACATTCGTGGCTTTATCAAAACTTTTGAAAAAATTTAAATTTCTTTGACATTTATTGATTTGAATAGAAAAAGACTACTATGTCTCACTAAAAATTTGTTTCGGCTGCTCCGTTCTTTGTTATTTATTACGTGCTATTCAGTCCAATATTAACATTCAAATCTGTTATTATTAGATGGTAAGGGAAATCACAGAAACCTTTACCCACGTAATGTTCGAAATAGGTTCAAATTATTTTGATTCTGAAAAGTCAAAGAATAGGGTACTATTTATCTTGTTTTCAAAAATTTCTCATTGCGGCTGTGGCCGTCTTCAGTTATTAATTACGTGCTATTTAGTCCAATATCAACAGACAGGTCTGTTTATATTAGATGGGAAGGGAACCACAGAAACCTTCACCCACGTAATGTACAAAATAGGTTTAAAACATTTGATTGTTGTCTTTAAAATGACATTACTTGTAATTTTGGAGATCACATGTTCTAAACTATACTTTCTTTTTAGTGAGTTATAGTAGTTTTTTTCTATTCAAATTTTTTCAAATCAATAAACGTCGAAGAAATTTCAATTTTTTCAAAAGTTTTGATAAAGCCAGGAATGTCGTGGCGAAACGTCAACTTTTTAACAAAATCGAGTTTTTTGAGATTCAACAAGCCTGTTATTGCTAATAATTATTAAAAGATTAGAAATAGTTCACAGGCAACAACAATTCGAATGAATATATATATATATATATATATATATATATATATATATATATATATATATATATATATATATATATTTATATTTCAAAAATAATACCATGGGGCGATAGAGCTCTTTGGAGATAACCCAGCGACATTGGTTTTTTCAAAATAATACAAATTTCAACTCATCTAGAAGGATTAAACTCTTGTTCAGAAGTTTTCTTCGATATATTGTTGTTTTGAACCGCTAGAGCGCAAAGTTTACGAGAAAAGTCTATTTAAAATTTTTTTAGTACCTATTATTTATTTAGACAAAAACAAAATCAAATATTCTCTAGTAGTAGTTAGAGGTAGGTGGCATTTGAAATAACATTAGAATAAACATTGATTACGGCGAACAAAAACAAAACTTGAATTTACTACGTTTATTATCACAAAAATACAAAATATAAAACTACGATTGCAATTTCGATCACTAGACCATAATCGGGCAGATTGAGTTAAGAACTAAATACATAATTACAGATTTGAAGCTTACGGGTGGGGAAGAATTATTGAAGGTACCTAAATAGACAAGATCAACATATTTCAAGAAGGGATAGTCGAAGTGGGTTTCCCAAATTGTTACAATAAAATTTACGATACCCCCTAGCCATTCAAAACAATACTGATGTTGAAAATTTAAAAAATTTCAATTCGGAAGATTTATTCTAAGATATCAGCTGAACATCCAAAATGAAACGCATATGGTTATAACTGAAAACTCCTTGTAACATGAAAATACCTAACTTCTCAAAACCTCTCACAAAACACACGTTTAATCTTGCTAGAAAGTTGAAATTTGATTATATATATATATATATATATATATATATATATATATATATATATACACATACATATATATATATATGTATATATAATATATATATTATATATATATATATATATAATATATATATATATATAATATATATAGTTGATGGAATCCGTCGTTACTACGTGATAATTTTAACATGATTAACAAAAACTAAATTTGAATTTACTACGTTTATTATCACAAAATATTCTGAAAACTATAACACTGCGATTGCAATTTCGGTCACTAGACCATCATCGGGCAGATTGAGTTGAGAACTTAGATAACTTAAGAAGAAGATTAAGTTCTTAACTCAATCTGCCCGATGATGGTCTAGTGACCGAAATTGCAATCGCAGTGTTATATTTTTCAAAATATTTTGTGATAATAAACGTAGGTAAATTCAAATTTAGTTTTGTTAATATATATATATATTATATATATATATATATATATATATATATATATATTATATATATATATATATTATAATATATATATATATATATATATACTATATATATATATCTATATATATATATTATATATATATATATATATATATATATATATATATATATATATATATATATATATATATATATATATATATATATATATATATATATATATTATAGCTGGGTATTCGGCAAGGAGTTATGAACTAAACAACCAAATTTGTCTCAGTTGACGTTTTGACTCTTCATAGTCTTCCTCAGGCTTTGAACAATAATTTTTATGCGAGGAGCCAACCATAACTTCACGCAAAACAATAACTGTTTATATATAATATGAACATGATGACTAATTTCACCCCGTTATAAAAAAAATGGGCAATCTAGAATTGCAAAATCTCCAGTTCTTAAATGTGAACGCCTGATCTTTTACGGCTATCATCAACTTCAAAAATAACTGTTACTTATATATATATATATATATATATATATATATATATATATATATATATATATATATATATATATATATATATATATATATATATATATATATATATATATATATATATATATATATATATATATATATATATATATATATATATATATATATATATATATATATATATATATATATATATATATATATATATATATATATATATATACGATATATGTATATATAAAAATGTACGAAGTAAGAACGTGTGTATTCATAACCCCTGGTTTATCCCGAAAGAGTTGTTCATGATTTTCGAAGATTAATATTTCCTTTTCAATATGAAACTACTACCAACTACAGTGTTTTTGGTCAATACACCGTTGTGTTAATTGTAATAAAAATAATGCCCATCTTTAATGAAATCACTGAAAGATGCGAATTACTTAATTCATTCTTCTATAATCGGTCCAGACTTTTCCACATTTATTGGAATCGACAAATAGTTGATGTACCCTAAGGCACCTACACACAGCCGTTGATGTCTTGATACATCAAAGTGCATCCAAGAACGTGCAACCAATAACGTTAATGTGGATGCAAAAATAACCACGTTTTTGAATGCACAACCCGGATGAATGCCGCGTTGATGTTTTCTGAATCTCTTAAATTTTTGGATGCGCATTCCAACGACATCGACGCTCGTGTGTAGGGGCCTCTTCCTCAGATATTTTGCCAAACAGTTTGGCAGAATGGACAAAACTATAGTTTTGTACGTACGTGTGTATGCAATCAGGTTGCACGTTATTGGTTGCACGTTTTTTGATGCACGTCGATGTATCAAAACATCGACGTCTGTCTGTAGACCGCCTTTGACAGTTCTCTAAAACTTTTTCAAATGCTCATCTGGTTGAGATTGTCCACAAATCAACAACATGCCTTATATATGAGTATAATGAAGGTATGCAAAAAATATATTTTTTTATCATAAATTAACGAGATGTAGTATTAAATCGATAAATACTTACTTCCTAACAGCTGTTATAGTTTCTTTGTTCCTGAATTTCCGGAATCGATTAGTGTAGGTTAACGTCTTCATGAAAACGTCGGAAAATTCTTGTTCCTCTTCAGCAGATTCGTTTTGAGCTTTCCGATGCTCTAAAAGCATGTGAACTTCAGAAATGAGAAGAGTCTCAGCATTTTCGAATTCTGAAACAGTTAAATGTGTTATTCAATGTTTTAAAAATCATACACGTCCTTCTAGACATAGCTGATAACACTATAATTGAATATACCTATTACAATTCAGATTTAATATACCTAACTAAAAAATGAGTTCAAATTAATACATAAATAAATTGAAATAATAAGTATCTAAAATAGTTTGTATCTGAAAATAAATAAAATGAAATTACTTAATAAATGACAAGTTGAAACAAAATATTAAAATTGAATATTCAAGATATTTCGGTAAGTAGAGGTACTCAACTAACAGCTCTTATATTTCAGATACCTACATGTATAAACCCTTTTTTTCATTTGTTTCAGATAAAAATATTCCGCTATATTTTATAGACAATAGAAATCCAGAAATCTAAAATTGAATAAAATACACTGTCCAACACTTTTAAACATACAATATGTAACCTAGATTTTCCATTGTTATTGTTTCATTTTTCAGAAGAGCAGAAACAACAAAATAAAATTATACTAGCTGACCTGGCAAACGTTGTTCTGCCATATAAATTATTTTTATCTATTCATCTATCTGCCGATGTATATCTACCTATCTAACTATATATCTATCTATCTAGATAGTTATCTATCTTTCTATCTATCTAACTATCTATCTATCATTCTATCTATCTGTCTATCTATCTGCATATCTATCTATCTATCTAGTTATCTATCTTTCTATCTATCTATCTATCAATCTATCTGACCCGGCAAAAACTTTAATCATTGGGAGTATGAAAAATATATTACGACCTATTCTCAAACCCACTATTGTTATTTTCGATTGCCATCTTGCAACCCTATTGCGGATCTATGGTAAAATAAAAAAAAATGAAAATTGCGATGGAATAATATGGGTTGATCGTAGAAGGGTAAAAAATTGAGAGTAATATGAATTTTTTTATTCTAAGTCATGACGAAGTAAAAATAAAAAACTTGCCAGAAAAATTGAAGTTATATAATTTATAATTAACAAATAAAAAATAGGAGTTGATCGTAGAGGGTTGAAAATTTAGGGTTGTATGTATTTTTGAATGCTGCAACATAAAAGAAATAGAATAGAAAAATAGATGTCCGATTCTCAGACCTAACTAATATGCACACAAAAAAAATTTCATGAGAATCGGTCCAGCCATTTTGGAGGAGTTTAACAAATAAAAAATAGGGGTTTGATCCTAGAGAGGTGAAAATTTAGCGTTGTATGTATTTTTGAATTTATATATCATAAAAAAATAGAACAGAAAATTTTGTCTGAAAAATTAAAATAAAAATTAAGGGGTGGACCACCCCTCGGTCGACCCTCAGAATTCAGAGGGATGAAAAGTAGATTTTGTCCGATTCCCAGACCTAACCGATATGAACACAAAATTTCATGAGAATCGGTCGAGCCATTTCGAAGGAATTTAACAAATAAAAAACAGGGGTTTGATCGTAGAGGGGTGAAAAAAGTATCCTATGTCCGTCTCCTGGCTCTAAGCTACCTCCTCACAATTTTCAGCCATATCTGTAAAGCCGTTCTTGGGTTATAAATAGTGTAACTAACACGACTTTCTTTTTTATATATATATATATATATATATATATATATATATATATATATATATATATATATATATATATATATATGAAAAACTTGGTTCACGGAATGAACCGCGTGAAAGATTTGAAAAATCTCGACGTTTCGGCTCCTTTTGCGAAGCCATCTTCAGGAGAATTAGAAGGGGAATAATTCAGAATCGTGGCCTCAATCTGCCTACTCCACGATTCGAATTAGGAGGAATCGGAAACAATACGATTGCGTGGTCTCAACCTGCCTACTCCACTAACCGTACTGCTTCCTGTCAACTCTGAAGTCTCAACCTGCCTACTCTTCAGAGTTGACTCTGAATACTCTATATATATATATATATATATATATATATATATATATATATATATATATATATATATATATATATATACTCTTCAGAGTCAACTAGTAGTATATATATATATATAGATTTAGATGAATTTGAAACTTATAATAAATGATTCGACGTTAATTTCAGCGGATATATAAAAAAAAACTCCTGAGCTCCATCACTAAAGTCGTATTTTTCACGCAAAATGCATCGCGTCGAGATGCGATTCTAGTGAATTGAATCATATTTTGAAAAATCACGCTTAAAAAGCAAACCGAATTAAAAAGTAGAAAAAAATTCATTTTCCAAAAAAAAAAATCTCGAAGTGCATCGTGGTTGAGGAAGAAAGTTGAAACCATTGAAGAAACTCATATCAAAATCAACTCAATCCACATACAAAATTTCAAACCTTTATCTTAAAAAAACATTCTCATTCGCGAAGTGCATCGCGTACAGATTGAGGTGCAATTTTTAACGAAATAGTCACCACGAAATGCAGCGTGGTTGAGATAAAGAGTTGAACCCAAAAAAGGATTTTAAGTCAACAAAAACTCAATGTACGTACCAATTTTCAACCCTCTAACTCAATCTGCAGAAGCTGTGAAGTTCGGAATTTTTCAAAAACCATGAAAAAACAAGAAATATCTACGTAAAAATGGTGGTGGTTGGAAAAATTCAACCAAATTCTGATAGTTTCGTTCTGCAATGAAAATAATCCCAAATAAGAATAATTCAGCTCATTTGGTATGAACCGCTGGAGATGTCAATATGTATCGAAAAAAAAAATTATATATATCTAATATATAAAATTCTCGTGTCACGGTGTTAGAAGTTAAACTCCTCCGAAATAGTATTGCATATCGGGTAGGTCTGAGAATCGGCTAACATCTATTTTTCATCCCCCTAAATGTTAAGGGTGGTCCAACCCCTAATTATTAATTTTTATTTTTCAGACAAAATTTTCTGTTCTATTTTTTTTATGATACAACATTCAAAAATACATACAACCCTAAATTTTCACCCCTCTACGATCAACCCCTATTTTTTATTTGTTAAATTCCTTCGAAATGGCTCGACTGATTCTGATGAAATTTTGTGTGCTTATCGGGTAGGTCTGAGAATCATCCGAAATTAATTTTTCATCCCCCTAAATGATAAGTGTGGTTCAGCCCTTAAATTTTTATTTTTATTTTTCAGACAAAATTTCCTGTTCTATTTTCTACATGGTACAACTTTCAAAGGTACATACAACCCTCTACGATCAACCCCTATTTTTATTTGTTAAATTCCTCCGAAATGGCTCGACCGATTCTCATGAAATGAGAAAATGATTTTTTTGCATATCGGTTAGGTCTGAGAATCGGACAACACCTATTTTTCATCCCCTTAATTTTTTTTTATCTTTCAGATAAAATTTTCTGTTCTTTTTTTTCATGATACAACATTCAAAAATACATACAGCTCTAAATTTTCACCACTTTACGATCAACCCCTATTTTTGATTTGTTTAATTCCTAAGAAATGGCTCGACCGATTCTCATGAAATTTTTTTTGCATATCGGTTAGGTCTGAGAATTGGACAACATCTATTTTTCATCCCCCTGAATAATGAGGGTGGTCCACCGCTTGAATTTTTTTTAGTTTTCAGACAAAATTTTATGTTCTATTTTTTTTATGATACAGCATTCAAAAATACATACAGCCCTGAATTTTCAACCCTCTACGATCAACTATTTTTCATTTGTTAATTATAAACTTCAATTTTTTTGACAAGTTTTTTATTTTCATTTTGTCATGACTAAGATAAATGAATAAATAAATTCATATTACTCTCATTTTTTTACCCTCCTACGATCAACACCTATTTTTCTATCGCGATTTTCATTTTTTTAAATTTTATCCACAGATAGGGTTGCAAGATGGCAATCGAAAATAACAATAGTCGGTGTGAGAATAGGTCCTAATATATTTTTCATACCCCTAAGTGAATAGGGTGGTTGTCCACAAACATTTTTATAAATTTTTTAAAAATTTTTTTATGCATTAAAAAATACATACAACTCCAAATTTTCACCCTTCTATCAACATCCTATATTAATAATTTAAACGCTTGCCGGGTCAGATAGATTGATAGGTAGATATATTGATAGATAGATAGTTAGATAGAAAACTATCTAGATACATAGTTAGATAGATAGAGATAAAAAGGCAGATAGATTAATACATAGAGAGATAGATAGATAAAAATAAATTATATTGCAGAACAACGTTTGCCGAGTCAGCTAGTATATATATATATATATATATATATATATATATATATATATATATATATATATATATATATGTATATATATATATATATATATATATATATATATATATATATATATATATATATATATATATATATATATATATATATATATATATATATATATATATATATATATATATATATGTATATATATATATATATATATATATATATAGTTTTATAAAAATTAAGAGCCCTTTTTGAAATATGAAACTGTACTATGTTAAGGATGTAGTGACTCAGGTATCATATTGGAAAACCTCGTTTTTGGTGAGAACATAATGTTTTTTCATGTTTGATAATTTTACTAATGTATGTCTGTAATAATTTCTAGAAACCCTGAAGAAGCAATAAATGATTGCGAAAGCTTGGTAAAGAAGAAAGAGTACACTTCCCTTTTTTCCCATATGATACCTGAGTCACTACATCCTTAACACAGTACAGTTTTATATATATATATATATATATATATATATATATATATATTTTTATATATATATATTTATATATATATATATATATATATATATATATATATATATATATAATTTATATATCAGACATGAACAATTTTTCGAAAATAGTGGTCCAGAAGGTCTAAAACGGGTGGGAAATATACTCCCACGCCTGACTGCTTTCCTGCGATACACTGCAATAGTATGTATTTCATTGGATAAAATACGTCTAAAAAGGATAAGCCCTATTCTTAAAATTAAACCTTCTTTTCATATGAATTACATAGTGAATAGAACAGTAAAGCAACTTTGTAGTAGAATTTGTACTGCTACACAATGAAGACAGCACTGTTCTGTTTAGTTCACAATATCGACACCTTATTGATAATTAAAATAAACACTTTACATAACGTTCCACGATACATTAAAATAGTATAAGTATAAATGGATATTTAGGTCTTTAAAATACGAGCGATTTTTACCAGACCAGTTATCCACGCTATTTTTTTATTGGTACACATTGAAATCATAAAAAGGGCATTATTACTTCAAAAAATGGAAATAAGAACTATTAATGTAAAATGGTTGATGTCGTGATGTGACTTCAGTATACCTTTTGTTGTCAAGGAATTGAGAAAAAATTGATTTGCTTTCTCTCACAGATTAGTTATCGTCACCACAGTTATTACAAGAAGTATGTTGCTTAAAGATGAGCTAAAACATCGATTATTTAAAAAGTAAAACAGAATCGTGGTTAATACCGCAATAATCGGAAGTTGCAAAGTATGTTGAGAATTTTAGCAGTATTATTTTGAACAGCATTTCCTCTAATTTAAAAAAAACCGAAGTATTATTCATTCATTTAGAAAATTAAGATCATTAAATATTTGAATAAAACTTTTGAAACATTTGTTGGTAATATTTTATATGACGTTACAAAGTGCTCCTGCTAGATCAATAATATACTCGACATTTAGACTTCACTTTTCTCGGGTTTTTGCCTTTGCCATGGTAACTTTTGAATACCAGCGTTTTTAAAAGTTGAATTTAAATACGCTGAGGCTTAATTTAAATGTGCAAAATAGAGTACCGATAAAAAGAAATATAACTTGTCAACATGTAGATATATATGTAATAATAATTTCTTTATTATATTTCGAGACGTTAGAGCAAGTGTCCGTTTTAATTAGCAATATTGATCATGTTTAGCTGTTGTTAGCGAAAATTCAGTGTTAGTTATCAATAATATATTAGCAGTATCTGATAATGCTTAATTGTTAATTATTCAACAAGATTCAGTGGTTCATATAACTTCTATGCTGTGCAAATTAAATATAGGTACTGAAGGAACGAAGTTACTTGATCCAATGATGCTACAATGAAGTTGGTCATGATGAATCATTAAAAATAATTCGTTTCACAAAAGAATGATAGGTACGTTATGTATTTATTATACAACAATGAATGAGTACATCTCTAAAGAAATTGATAATGACAAGTATGTAGTGGCGGTATTTAGAGACCTTCAAAAAGCTTTTGACACCGTGGACTTGGAAATATTGTTGTACAAGCTTCATAAGATGGGAATGAGAGGAGTTTGCTATAAACTGTTGAAAACATATACCTGTGATAGAAAAATATATACCACTGTAAATGGATATGATAGTGAGATTGAGAACATAAGTATAGGTGTACCACAAGGATCAGTGTTGGGCCCCCTGGAATATCTACTATATGTACACAGTATCAAATAACTTATGCTGAAATCAAAATACTTCATGTTTGCTGATGATACTGCTATCATACTGTCAAACAATGATATTAAGCAACTGGAAAAAGGTATAAACTCTGATCTCGAACTGTACTACAAATGGCTGTGTCAAAATAAATTAACAATTAACACTAGTAAGACTGTTTACATGATGTTTAATCAAAAAAAAAATGTGATATTAAGTTAAGTATAAATGATATAAATTTGAAGGAAGTAACAGATTACAAGTATCTGGGACTACACTTAATAAATAAATTATCATGGGATAAGCACATTGAACATGTAATGACAAAAATTGCTCCAATGGTTGATGCAATTAGGAGGTGTACAAAAATTATAAACTACAATACAAGAAGATTATTATATAACACCTTTGTGGAGCCATCAAAAACAAGAATCTAAAAACCAATGTAAAACTAAATCAAGTTAAAGACTGCCATCAATATTCCATAAGGTCGAAACAACAGCCGAGAACTTGCTTCTATAGGACAGCAAAATCTAAGAACAATCCAGTCAATAATAGTATAATTTCATATAATGCCACACCACAAGAAATCACCAGCATCTCCAATATAAGGAAAATGTGCCATAGTCTTCAGGATTATTTGAGGAAATGAAATGGAAAAAATGTTGAAAGAAAAAATTTTATTTATGTTATGATTATATTGTTAAAATTGTTTTGTTTTATATTGCATTATTGTAAAAGATAAGGCTCTGCAACCAGTACTTGATACTGCATTAGGAGTCATAAATAAAACTACTTTATTATTAAAATCTACACATAATTCTTGGCAGAGATTTTTATTTATTTATTTTCTTTTATTTTATTGATATTCAACAGGCAAAACCCTTTACATGTAATATAAGTTTACATAAAAAAAAATAGTAAATTCCTCATATGACAATGAAAACTTGCAATTTCAATTAAATAATCTTACAAATATCTATTAACAATAGTTTTAAGTTCTCGTTTAAACTTAGATAAAGAATCTATCTAAGAGAGACCCGCAGGTATAACAATTTTATTCCACTTTCGCCTCATTCTAGGGACAGAGGAATACTTAACATAATCACTTCTTGAAGTACTCTCTTGATAAATTCTAAATACCCTTAGATTATAGCGGTTTTCACGCTCATCAAATAATTTTACAACAGGATCACAGTTTACGATACCAAGCTGCACCTTTTTAAGAAAGCAGATATCATGATAGACATGTAATGACTTAACAGATTCTAAATTGAGAAACAAGGCTAAATCAAAATAGTCATGATCAACAACACTCATTCTCCGATTCATTTTATACGCAACATACCTAAATAACTTATGTTGAACTAACTCAAGCTCCTTAATCAAATACTTGTACATGTGGAGACCAAATGATGGAGGCATACAATAAGATAGGCCTTATAAGAGTCTTATATAGATAAATAATAGAAGAAATGGTTTTAAATTCTTTAGTAGTCCTTTTAATGAATCCTAGCAATTTAAATGCCCTAGAGGTGACATATCTAACTTGTAAATGAAATTCAAAGTCACTCTGATAGAAAACTCCAAGATCCCTTATACTTTCAACTTTGTCAAGAAAAATTCCATTGATGCTATACTGGAATAGTAATCTATTAGATTTGCTACGAACGAAAGAAATGAATTTACACTTGTTACAATTAAGTTTGATTTTATTAAGACATGACCATACATAAATTTTATCTAAGTCTTTCCGTAAGCCAACCTGATCATAAAAATTTGAAATCCTTCTAAATACTTTAATGTCATCAGCAAAGACAAGTATAGAGGAAACAGAGAGATCATCAACAATATCATTTATAAAAAGTATAAATAAAAGTGGCCCAAGGTATGATACCTGAGGAACACCAGAGGTAGCAGTGAATGGATCAGATAAATTTCCCTTAATCCTCACCCGCAGTTGACGATCAGACAAAAAGGACAAGAGCCATTTTAGAGTGGATCCACTAAGACCAAACTTAGATAATTTAAAGATTAATAAATTATGATTCACAGAATCAAAAGCTTTAGCGAAATCAAGATAAATAGAATCTACCTGTTTCAAAATATTCGGTGTTTTATCGTTTAGCACTTCTGAAATAAAATTATTATAAAAAATTAAATTCGTAAGGGTAGATCTACCTTTGATAAAGCCATGTTGTTGTTTGCTGATAAATAAAATACAGAGTTCACAAATATTATTTGCAACAATAGAATCAAAAACCTTTGAGATGGTACCGATAATCGTGATAGGTCGATAATTTGCAATATCTTGCTTATTTCCTGATTTAAAAACAGGGGTAATAAATGATTTCTTCCATATGCTGGGCATTTGACCCAACTGTAACGACTTGTTGTACAATAGATATAGAGGCAAAGCAAGAGAATGTACACATTTCTTAACAAAGTGAGCAGAAAGGCCATCTGAATCAGAAGATTTCTTATCCTTTATTCCCAGAATAGTTGAAACAATTTCCTCATAAGATATAGTGAAGTCAAGTTCATTATTCAACAGTAACTGATGAAAGAAAGAAGACTCGGCTTGTAAATAAACTAACTCAAAATTCCCAGCAAATAAATTACAAGTATCTTTGACATTATTGCTTTTAACATTATTGAAGAACGTTTCACTAGGAATGTTGTTTGACTTAGAAAGATTATTCACATAGTTCCAAAAATTTTTAATGTTTTTTTTGAGATAGATGATATAATTACAGCACAAAACAACATGTATAGAAAGTATTGCACTTTGAAGTATAGAAGTGTGTAGACATCGACATCGAGTAAATAAAAGGTAGATAATTCTTATGACAAAATCAAAGGATCTTTAGACGCTCAGTTTGCCTCTACTGCATCACAGGATACAATTACCTAATCCAATATAAGTATCACTCAAGAAATTAACAATCAAAATACTAAAATTCGTATCACAGTTTATTACATTCATGTGGATGATATATACATATCATTGAAAATTAAAAACTGCAATCCATTAAATGAAGATTTCAAGGTTTGTTAATGTATCCTTCCTCAGCTAAAAAGTCGTATAATTTCCTGGTCTTATTAACATCAATTTTGAGCATTCTTCTAGCTGTCTGCAATTTCAAATGTCCTATTTTTTTGTTTTCAGCAACTAGAATAGTTTTCAGTTCAAAATATAGAGTTGGTGATAATCGGACATTAGAACATAAATCTTTCTCTTTCGGTGACAATTTCTCATACCCAGGCATTCCTAAAATATCCAATGGTACAAATGTAGGCCTTTTCTTATTTGTTAGAGCTTGTGCATTCGTATGATGAAAATTATTTGATACTAGCTTCCAGCTATATTTATTTTGTTTTTGAAAAATTTTGAATTCTTTTCTGTATTCTTCGTGCTGGGTTTTGATTTTAAGATAAAGTTGTGCACCTCCCAGAGTAGTTATACCTTTTGAACGGAAATTGCAAAGTCTAGAAAAAAATGAAAAAATTATGAATAATCTGCTATTCTATATAAAGCAAATTATCTTATTCAAATTTAATTTTAGTAGAATAAATTCACCATCAATATATTAATAAGATAGAAGTGACAGGCTATCCCCTGTTTCCTGTTTTATAGTGTTATCCAAGTATTCATAATCTGATTTACTAAGGAATGGCTTGCACAATGGGACATAAATGTGATATATGACAGTGGCTACGACTAAAGCATATGCAGGATAATGTTTTCTGAATCTAAATATCGTTTTAGCAATCAGCGCATTTCTTGTGAATACGTCTCTTTGTTTAAATTTATCCATTTTACAATAACTTGAAGAACTGTTAAATTTTGACAATTGAAAAAAATGACAAATGTGTTAAATGACAAATTAATAGGTATTAGTTCCTATTAAATTTAGCCAACTTTCTAATACTTATTTCACTAAGGCAACATCAGTTGAATACAACTAAATTTATGACTTCTGCCTCAACAAATACTCTAGGCCAAGCTACAGAGATTTTTTCATGTAAAAAGTGTTAGAAGAAAACCATCTCCGCCATTGTGTGTAAAATAGTTCCACATGATATAGTGATAAGTTTTTCACTCGACTTTATTATTTGTGTCTTTGTTATTAACAATTTTATGCAAAAAATGAAAAGACGAAAAAAATTAGAGGTCCGACGACTCGATCAGACCCTTAGTCTAAGGGAAAATTGGAAAAAACCGTCCAAAATGCAGTTTTTTCAAAAGTTCATAACTCGGTTATTTTTTGAGTTGTAGCGTAGATCCTCCGGTTAGTATTATTTATTAATATAAACTTTATTTGTGCGAAGAGCAGGAACTATCCGATGCATAGTTTTTGATCTGTGGCCATTTGATTATGTTACTATGCAATTTTCCAGCAGACCTGAATGCGACAGATATGGTCTGATTTCAATTTACTAAAAAGATTTTGAAAGTAGAATTCTCATAGTTCAAAACGTTCATCTTGGTTTTCCATAATAACGCTGAGAAATATGTTAAAAATAAAGCTGAGCATGACGAAAAACGGCCGAGCGCGTAAGAGTAGTTGAAGAGTGGGGGTAGAGCAGCATGCAAGGAGAAGTATGACATTCGAAAGCGTCGGCATTTTGAACGTGACAGTAATTTCTAAACGTTGTCAGATTAGTTATTTATGTACCAAGTGCGTTATATAGATCATTATGCCCTGAGGGAAACATTCGGCCCGAGGGCCTCTGGCCCGAGGGATGAATGTTGCCCGACGGGCATAAGGATCTAGTAACGCACGCGGTGCATACAAGATTTTATTTTTCACGAAAAAATTATTATATTATGATGAAAAAGCGATTTTAAAATCGTTTCATTGCTCCTATCCATTTTCCTTCTCATAGTAGGCATGTCATTGGTTGATATTTTGAAGTTTGTGAATATATTTGTCATCATATTCAGTGAATGTCATTGCTGCTTTCTTTGTGTAGTCTTATAGAAATAATGGAAATGAAAATGAATTTACCCAAGAATATCATAGAAAATGCAGCCAAAGCTGCGAATAATTCATTGCCGGAGAAATCCAGAGTCGTATACGACAAGGATTATGAAGTATTTAATCAATAAATAAGCGGGCGTTTTGAATCCATTATGCCCGCAAATGCGGGCATAATGGCCTAGGGCATAATGAGTGTGTTTATAGCAACCGTATCCAAGGTGAAATAAACATATTATATACAAGTGAAAAATAAAATAATTGTAAACCCTCACTCTTCAACTACTCTCACGCGCTCGGCCGTTTTTTGTCATGTTCAGCTTTATTTTTAACATATTTCTCAGCGTTTTTATGAAAAACCAAGATGAACGTTTTGAACTATGAGAATTCTACTTTCAAAATCTTTTTAGTAAATTGAAATCGGACCATGCCTGTCGCATTCAGGTCTGCTGGAAAATTGCATAGTGACATAATCAAATGGCCACAGATCAAAAACTATGCATCGGACAGTTCCTGATCTTCGCACAAATGAAGTTCATATCAATAGCTAATACTGGCCGGAGGATCTACGCTACAACTAAAAAAATAACCGAGTTATGAACTTTTGAAAAAACTGCATTTTGGCCGGTTTTTTCCAAATTTCCCTTAGACTGAGGGTCTGATTGAGTCGTCCGACCTCTCATTTTTTTCGTCTTTTCATTTTCTGCAATAAGTCTATTGACACCATCACAATTACTCTGATAGTTTTAATTTTATAAGCAGAAAACTAAAAAAACTAACTAATAATGAAGTTGACAGTCATAATTATAAATTATTATTTAGTTATTATTGAATAATTCATTATGTTCGAGAATAAGCTTAAAATGAAAGATTCTTATTTCTATACCTACAAATAACTGTATTTTCTGTGAAAATATATAATTTCTTCTTTAATTATCAACTCCTATAAGATTAGTAGGTACTTGTTTATAAATGATATTCAAATTAATGATTTATTGAGAGAAAGTCGGTTCTATTTATAATTTCTTCAATAACTTAATTCGTTATGGAAAATTTGGAAAAGAAATTCGTAATTGAATATGAACCAATTTGACTATAATATCAGATAAATTGAAACATTGAATCTCTGAGTGCATTGAAATTTGTATTAATTTCGGTTCATGATTCCGACATCTCGATAATTGGTGTTTCTTAATATAGAACTGGGCGAAAGTCGATGACAACTCGACAATGCAGTTTTTCAGTTTACTAAATAAGCGATTTTTTGCATAAAATTGTTAATAACAAAGACATAAATAATAAAGTCGAGTGAAAAACATATCACTATATCATGTGGAACTATTTGACAAAACAATGGCGGAGCTGGTTTTCTTCTAACACTTTTTGCACAAATTGCTCACTCTAAATCTCTGTAGCTTGGCCTACTCATAAATTTGTCTAGATTAGATATGTACACACATCAATGTTTGTTTCAGGGGTACCTCGAAGCAATTGAGCTTGTTCATGAGTTTTCTGAGTAATATTAATCCCCATACAAAGTTCAAGTTAAAATCAGAAACACATACTAAAACAAATGTTCTAGATTTAACACTGAATTGGAATAATAGTGAAAGTGCATTTACTATTCACTGGAAGTCCACATGCACAGATTTGTGCTATTTTCGTAGATTCACAAGAAACATTGCATCAAATAACATATCCACATATTTGAACAAAGCCGAAAAACATCTTTTTTAACATACTATGGTAATCCAAATATAAAAATAGATTTCAGACTGCAACTCAAACTGCCAAAGATAAGAAAAATAGATTGTGGAGTTTATTAATTGATTTACAACAATCAAATCATGAAAAACATACTAGTCGACCATGGTCAATTTCATACATTACATAAAGTGAACAAGGAAAATTCTTTAATAATTTAAAAAATTATCAAACAACTTTCCAAGGAAGCTGGTTATACGTATTCAGCAACGCAAAATCTGCATTCACAATCGAACGGTGAATTATAGAAATTGTCAAGTCACCCCGACTCAAAATCTGCATACACCTGTTTCGATC
Organism: Cynegetis impunctata; assembly: GCA_030704885.1. NCBI lineage: Eukaryota > Metazoa > Arthropoda > Insecta > Coleoptera > Coccinellidae > Cynegetis > Cynegetis impunctata. The sequence goes on along the minus strand of JARQZK010001510.1, from coordinate 101,781 downwards.
TTATTAGATCTCATCAGTGCAGCTTATTTGACTCGGAGTGAATTAAAAAATTTCTAATTGTTCCCCAATACAAATCGTGGTCAGTAACACTGGCTGGATAACAATCCAGAGCGCCATCCCACCAAAGATATTGGGAAACAACAATTCACCGCTTAGACTGAAAATGCAGAAATTCGTCGCTCGAACACGTACCTCCTGATATGAAGATATCTACTCTACAACAGTGGTGTATATGATTCCAAGGCACACTAACATAGTGATTTAAAACCTTTGGATATACTCACGAGAGCGCGCTCCGAATATTCTAGTCGCTTAATACGCAAAATACAACAATCAAATCATGAAAAACATACTAGTCGACCATGGTCAATTTCATACATTACATAAAGTGAACAGGGAAAATTCTTTAATAATTTAAAAAATTATCGAACAACTTTCCAAGGGAGCTGGTTATATGTATTCAGCGACGCAAAATCTGCATTCACAATCGAATTGTTAATTCACTCCGAGTCAAATAAGCTGCACTGATGAGATCTAATAAGATCGAAACAGCTGTATGCAGATTTTGAGTCGGGGTGACTTGACAATTTCTATAATTCACCGTTCGATTGTGAATGCAGATTTTGCGTTGCTGAATACGTATAACCAGCTTCCTTGGAAAGTTGTTTGATAATTTTTTAAATTATTAAAGAATTTTCATTGTTCACTTTATGTAATTTATTAATTGATTTACCTAGTTCCAGAGCAATACTCTTCATACCGTTCAAGCCGTTCCTTTGCTGCATTACATAAAAAACATTTGCAACCTAATGCAAAGATAGAAGACATCAATTCCTCAATATTCCATAAATACTTTTATAAGGTTAACTTGAAAGTTTAGAAATCCAAAAAGCATTATATGATTAGACCATCATAATTATACATACGCAGACCCAAAACCGGACATCTAAATGTATTAATAGTTGCCATATATTTTTATGATAGTAAAGATGGTAAATTCAGTCAGTATTTTCATAACATATTTTATGTTCTGTTCATTCTAAATAGGTTGCACTTATAACACAGGTTCAGTTCAGCTTTTATAAGACTTCATCTTTATTATTTTCAATAAATGTTACCAAAGTATTACAAGAATCAGACACCCAAACAATATTTTACACAACCCGACAAACCAAATGTTGTATTCAAGAACCAGGATTGAACCGATTGATTCTAGATTTAATGTTCTCAACAAAAAGTTTTTCAACACACTTGAAGCGCTAGATGACATAGCTGACCTCTATCAAAATGAAGAACATTATACAACATCCAGAAGATATCCTACACAGACTCTATTTAAAATACCTACTAGAAAATTTATAATTTTTTTTCTCTTTTTTTATGTTTAAATTAAAATAGTATATGCTGTTATAGGCTGAAGGACCTCAGGTCGATGGCCATTAATAAACGTTTCTCTCTCTCTCCCTGTTACCAAAGTTTCATTCTAAAATGAATCATAACTATTTCAGATAAGCAAGGTTATAACATTGAATTCATAGAACTCAAAGAACTAATATTTTTATCAGAATTTGTGTAGTAAGTAATATGGTAATATGCAAAATATTATCAATATAAAATTTACTCATTGAACTAACTAAGAGTACTCATTGTTTTATTCAGTAGATGTACCTCATTTATTTGAAAATAGAAATAACCCCATACCTAGAAATATGGAGTTTCAGTTCTCCCACTCTATGAAGTCCTTCCATTAAAAACTCAAAATGCTCAGCTGTACAGAGTTGCATAAATCTTATAAGTTTTAAATAAACAGGTTTAGTAATAGTAACTTCATATCTTGTTAACCAATTAAAACATTTTCTAGTCAAAATTAGGCCATGTCTTCTTATTATAGCCTTCCATCTCTGCCTTTCTTTTAAGCGTCTATTATAACACTGGATAACAGCACACTGCAATTTAGTGAGAATGTTATAATGAGGATCATCTCTATCTACAGGTTTCAAGTTTGACAATAAATCTTCAGCGCTACCATCATAATCACATTCAAAATCTGAGCGTGCAGGATTATAACCAGCCATTGAACTGTAACCATCAGAGTTCGACAGAAATCTAGGTGGATCCTCGGAATTATTTAACTTAAATCTATAAGGAACTGTTGGTTCTACAAATACTGAGGCTTGTGTTTCCTTGATATGTGGTAATATATCAGATCCCCTACGTTTCAAATAAAAGTAATCATAATGTTCTTTTATCTCCTTCAAATTTCTTTTCGGCAATTCATTGGCTACAGAGTTCCAGTTACCATACCTAAAAATAGATACCCTCAAAATTGGTTGTAAGATGTTCAGTATAGAAATATGTGAACTTTTACCAGGAAAATTCAAAACTATTTCACATACCTTAAAATGGACTGCAACATTGTGATTTCCTCTTTTGCGCTCCAATCAGAGTTCTCAAATAATACGAAATCGTCTCTGAGAACTTGATAACTATGATCATTTCTGTGAATTAAAAACTCAGCACCATTTGAGAAACAAGAGGTACATATAGGCACTTGACACTCAACACATAAAATATAGGGCGCAACTAAATCGTTAAAACAGTTGGAACAAGTACTTTTGATTTCATTCGTTTGCAGATTAAGAGAATTACTTTGTAAACTAGAAACATTAGATGTGAGAACCGTTTCTGAAAGTATAAAATAAGTCTGAAAGTGAGAAAATTTATGAACTGTTCTCGTGAACTCACCTTTTGGAAATTGTAGATCAGCTGCATCTTCTTCAGTTAAGTCAGTATTAGTGTGAGACATTCTTTCTACCAAAGGCTTTTATTTATGGCTTATAATAGGTAAAGAAAACACCTTCGCGGCCTTCTAAATTTAACACTCCAATCCAAATAAAAACGCTTCTAATGCAATACTGCTTTTATGTTTTCTACACTAGCTAAAAGCTCGAAACTCTAATACAACTAATAACAGTATCAGTCTATCAGTACTCAGTAGCAGTACTTACAAAAATCAAGATATCTTTGCTTTGCTTATATGCTTTTACTGTTTTGTTTGAGAATGGTTTGAGATTATTCAAAGATGACATTATTGACATTTAATATGTTCTGTGGTCTGATCACCGAGTATTCGCAGTTGAAGAAAACTTCTTCTTAGTCGTAAATCTAGTAGATTTTGGTTAGTTTTATAAACGACACTACTGTTTTCCACATTGTCGTATTAAGTTTTAAATGTTATACCAGTTGTCCTGTTCCAAAACTCAAAGCTGCACCTCAAAGATTCCTCATAACGCTTACATTCAATAGTACGAAAAGAACTTGTCTGCACAAATATTTAAAAAATTTGGAACTTACTCAGATGTAATTCATGTGCTAATGCAGGTAATACTAGATTTGAATAATATTTCTGTTAAGTGTTTGATTAGTTAGATTGAAGACCGGCCGGCATAATAAGGTGGAAAATATATCAAGTGGATTTAATCATATCATCCAGTCGAATGAAAGAGATTAGGCATACAAAAATACTACTTGGTTATAGCTGATATTAACTCCGAAAGAGTTTGTTATGTCACACGACGTAACTTTTTCGAGATATTTCATATTGTTGGAAAATAATTTTAATCTCTATTTTATACTTACGCTAGTGTTTCTTAACAAATAAATTTCTGAAATCAATTCATTGTTTCATGGATTGTTGGATTATTGTTTCGTTTTTGTTTTCAATATTTGTTATAATAACAACTGAAAATGTAGATGTAATAGAATAAATAGACGAAGACCTAAATACTGACCAGATCCCAATCAAAAGAGGAATCAGACAAGGATATATAATCTCACCGAAGCTATTCACACTAGCGTTGGAGGATGTATTTAAAAAACTAGACCTGCAAGATGAGGGGATCAATATAGACGGATTACGGTTGAGTCATCTACGTTTTGCCGATGATATTGTGATCATCGCAAACACAGGCGAAGAGCTCAGGAGTACGCTGCAGGAGCTCCATCAAGCATCGCTGCAGATTGGACTTACGATGAACCTAGCAAAAACAAAGATCATGAGCAATGAGAACATCGAGTTAACTGTAAGTGATCATAGTTTAGAGAATGTTCCTGAATACATATACCTGGGCCACAATATCAAGCTGGGTAAAGAAAACCAATATTCCGAGATTTCGAGAAGACTGAGCCTTTCCTGGGCGGATTTTGGCAAATTAGGATTCATACTCAAGTCCAACGAATTCCCTATAAACCTCAAAAGGAAACTATTTGAATCATGTGTATTACCGGTCCCCACGTACGGACTCGAGACATTGTCCAATTACCCGCAAATCGGCTGACAAATTGCAAACTACACAAAGAGCAATGGAGAGGGCCATGATTGGAATATCCCTGCCTGAGGGACAGGATTCGGAACGATGAGATCCGGAGAAGGACTGGGGTGAGAAGTGTGTTGAGGATCGTGGCAATAATGAAATGGCAATGGGCCGGCCATATAGCGAGACAAGACCAACATAGGTAAACATACAGGACCTTGGTTTGGCACCCGAGAGAAACCAAGCGAAGCGTGGGCAGACCACAGAAGCGATGGCGAGACGATATCCGGAATATCACAGGAAAAAACTGCCTTCAGATTGTTAGATACAGAAGGGCATGGAAAGATTTGGAAGAGGTCAACGTCCAGGAGTGAATCAGGCTGACGAAAAAGAAGAAGAAGAGAAGAAATGTTTTTCAGTCTATAGAATAATAGAATTTAACTCTGGTTGCGAAAGGATTATAGGCTTGTATAGAAACATTGAAACTCATAGACATACATACCTACATAACTCAGGTTTCGAACTCTTCTTTAACAGATGGTCACTCTTCACTCTACTTCGGCTCCACAAGGCGAGTGTAAATTTATTCAATATTTATATTTGATTTGTTGGTTTCGGAATTATATAAGCTGCAACTTCATTTTGTACGTTAGTTACGCTGTATAATAAACAGAATTGAAATAATTACTTGGTAGTGGTAGTGGTAGGTGTGGATGGTGACCGATGCCCTGCAACCTTATTTGATCTATTGTGCCCCATCTTCTTTTGCTTCTTGAGGTGTTCTCAATAATTACTTATAGAAGCAATGATTCAGAACTAACTGCCATAAAATATGAATGTGGTTAAAAAAATAGAGTTCTAAGAAATCTCTAAATATGTTAGTTATTTAATTCTATTTTAATGAGGACTGCTGAATTGAATTAACAAATTTGATGTTGAATATTAGTAGATTTTGTCTCTCACTTATTTGCCTTTTCTTCATACAATACTATTTTTACATCCTCTTATCTAATATTTTGGTTTATATTCATCAAATTTATAAAATTCTATAAAACACAGTTTTTGTATATCATATTCATCAATTCTCTTCTGCGTTCAATTAACTTGATCTAGTGGGCTGATTTAAAGGTTTTCATTGAAGAAATGCACATATTCATATTATTTCATATTGAGAAAATATAAAATAAAACCAATTTTATATTTTGTTAAATTTAACTTAAAACTGATGTTAGTCATTTAACACATGCCGCTTTTTTCAATTTTCATAGTTTTAACATGCCTTCAAAGTTATTTTAAAATGGACAAATTTAACGCAAAGACATAACACTCAGAAATGATCTAATTGCTGATGAAAGGCTAATCAGATTCAGAGAACAATATCCCGGGTATGTATTGGTTATTGCCACTGCAATATACAAGGGGTCTTAAAAAAACTTAATAATCGATTAGCTTACAGCGTAAACGTAACACATCTGAGGCACGCAGGGGATATTCAATCGATTGTTTGGCTTCTAGGAATTCTGTCACTATGGAGCGTTTCTTGAGACCGGATCGCACGTTCTGAGAGTGTGAATATTACAAAAACAGTGACTTGGTGACTATAGCACGGAGAAAGTTTTGTACTAATCATGATTTGCATGATTCATATGATATGCCTAGTGTTCTCTCCATTCGAAAATGTGTCAATAATTAACAAAACAGCAATTTTGTGACCAAGTTCATCAAGACCGGAGACCGTAAATCAGTATGCTGTAGGATGATTCAATTCGTTAACGCGCAAGTACTTTCAATTTGCATAGATCATCACTACACTGTATTTTACAGAAACACCTAAAATAGAACCTCTGCAGAATTCAGTTGTAGACTTCACTTCAGGTACTGAGCGCTTTTCAACATCTAGTATTATCTTAATTTCCGATGGGGCTCATTTTCACCTCAATAGGTGTGCAGAATTCCTTGGATAGCCAAGCTATGAATTCTTGGTTAACAGTATGAAACATGAAACAGAAGTTGGTCTGTCACCTCTGTCTTATTAATAAATAGTAGGTAGTGTTTTTCTTTTACTAAAAAAATTACATTTGAAAAGCATAATTCCCAATAAGCTGCAGATAATTCTTTATTTTTTCCGTTTAAAGACTGCAATTTCCATTCAAAGGGCACAACTACTCTGGCAATTGATGGACACGGGCTGAAGACGACGACGACTCTGGCAGGAGTACTACATCATCTCAATATCAAAACAGATCACCTGGAATATAGACAAAAATTTAAAATTTTCAAAAATAAAGTGAATCTAAGTGGAAGCTAGTATGAAATAATGTTTTTCATGCCAATTCACAACATCTAACAAGTATGAACTCCATTTGCACCTCTTTTTATTTTAGGAATGCCATTGTATGAAAAATTGTCGTCCAAGAAGAGATCTGTAGTCTAATGTCCGGTTATCACCAACTCTATTGTTCCTGAAAATAAAAGCTCCGGAAAATAAAAATATGAGACATTTTGAATTGCAGAGTACTACAACAATGCTTAAAGCTGATGTTAATAAAACAGGGAAAGTATCAGAATGTTTAGCTCAGGAAGAAGGTTTTATTAACAAACCTTGATGTTGTTACATAAAATAACTTGAACAAATTTCTGCGAGTGATCGTTTTTCATTACTTGTAGAATATATTCAGTTATAATATCACAAGAGCATCGAGTGGTATTCGTTACGATTTTATAACGAATAAAAAATATTAATTTTTAAAACATCGTCAATATGAAAACATTCACATTTTGACACGAGGCAAAACACCAAAACGATTATATCACGTCGTCAAGCGTATTTTCACTTATCAATACGCCTTAGTTATGCAAAATTCACGGATTCTATTGGCTTATTCATACATGAGTTATATAATTAGAGATATTTCTAATGATCTTCCACAGTTGATTGATCTTATGGACATTTTTCAAAAGGGGTTTTCCCTTTTCCTTTCCGAGCCAATCGGTACACGTACCTATGTGCCACCGATGATTTGAAGAAGACTGACAGAATTTTCTTGCATTATGAGTGCCTGTAAACTGTACTTTCCCGTCCTGTATGGTAATGACACTGAACGTTTATTGCGCATTACCTCTTTACATGTGTTTCATGGTTATATTGTTTACAAAAAACTGCAAGGAGGCATCGGTTTCAGTGATGTATTCTGTATTGTAAGAAATAAGTTGAATACCGAAAGAATTATTGCACAAAATGATTAATTGTAGTAAAATATTAGTTATTAATCATTAGAGAAGTAAGTGCATTCCAATTTTCGTTATATTCACGTAAAAATAAGGATGGTACATTTGTTACAAAATTATGTGTGCCAGTAGTCTTCGATAGTAGAGAACAATTATTTAGGTAAGGAATGTGATGTTACGTACCTTTGTGAAAAAACTGTTTTGCAGCTTACCATACAAAATCAAACAAAGGGATAGTTTTTTCATACCACATATTGCGTCGATCAATTGTCAGTTGATTCACGTATTCTTTATCATTAAGAATATCTTACATTCGGAAGGATTAAGGAAACCATTTGCATAAGTCCTGCTCTAACTCATCTTTATCGAATTGTTCCATCTTGAATTTCACGAAACTGGGACACAAATGGGATATGATTTCTATTATGATAAGATTAGAAAACAAAAACATTATAGGCATTATACAGGCAATTAATTATGTATATGTCATTGAAATAAAATAATAAATGGATGCCTGCTTTTTAGTAGGTAGGGTAGACTCGGGCAGCAGGGGTCACTTTAAATAATATAGCTGTACATCAGAAGATATCAATGATGAATGTGATTTCAACGCTGTCTGACAAAAAACAAGGTTTTCTTCCTTCGACACTCCTATTAGTTTTCACAAATACATGTTGGTTAATATCGTAATTAGAAAAAATCAACAAGTGCTTTTGTCTCGTCTTACCCTTCTCCACCGGACAAAAAGGATATAGCAAAAGGTCAGAAGGATTCAACTCTAAAACGGAAGAAATATCGATCAAATATCATAAAAAAAATTTTCAAATATATTATTTATTCATATGCAGAAAATAGAAACATTAATAAACCTTATTTCAAAATAAAAGTATTTTTTTTATCTAAAAGAAAAACAACTTCACAAATTTTACAAATACATAGAGTTCATAGCTTAATGTGATTCATTTTTATAAAAAGAAAGTTTCTATAAACATTGAACTACCAAAAGATTTGAAATTAATAAAAATTACAGCTATTTGTAGGCCAAGAGTCGGGTACTTCCTTTCTGCAATTTTCTACAGAACCGATTTTTTTGTTGGAGAAGGTTCAGGGGTGACCCCCCAAATGTAAATTCAAGTTGTCGGGACGCGGGAGAGCGAGCTCCAGACGCCATCTTTGTGAACGCGTTTCATTAAATATCTCAGTAACTGAGCATCGTGAGCCAAAATAGTGGAAATCATTTTCGTAGATAATCATATTTCCTATCACTTTTATTCGAATTTTTTCTGTATAATGCATTCGATTTCATTTATAGCGCTCCAAAATTTTTTCAATATGGTTATTGCTAAATATATAATTAACGGTTAATGCTATATTAAAAATGGTAGTAACCATGCGCGACATAATAACTTGATATAATCAGTGCATAATTTTTGTGCCCACAGTTGGCATATGTTGCATTGGATTCATTCTTCACCGGAAGCAGAGTTACCGAGAGTGTCATACATAGTGAACAAGGTACACTATCTTCTTCCGGGAATAAATAATTTTCTATGAGTCCCTTTGGAATTTTAAAAGCTGGCAGGTTACTGGAGTCTGAAATTTGACGTTTAACAGAATTTTTTTTTTTGGCTGATTTGTACTCTAGATTCACTTCGAAGTTCTTCCTTTACAGGGGCTGAGGTAAGTAATTCGGACTTGTTCTCTTTGTTATTGCCAACATTCTCTTTTTTATCATGTTCGTCGGATTTTTTACTATTGCCAGTACCGACAAGAGGTTGATGGTTTGTTTTCGACTACACAAATGACACAGTAGCATCATTATTGTTATTAATCGGACTGGAAAAAGGAAGACATCTTAAAGTGGAGTCTCCGATATTTGGAATGCTGAAAGTAAAAGAGTCATGTTGAATACTGAATACCTTCAATAGATCTAGATGTTGAAGCTACTTCTTCTGCATTTTGATTGGAATTGCTTCCATTTTGCTCCACGATTTCTGCAACTTAAGAGGGCAAGAAATCTCAATCTGTGAAGACACAATCTAATATGCCCGTTTCTTGGAACCCACTAATTGCGTTCGTAGGGGAGGCAGCTTTTAAATAAGCCGCAAAAAATGTTTCGCCAAAGTCAAAAAATGTTAGGTGATGAGATGGGTGAACTTTTTGCCACTTGTCTATGGCACATTGGAACTATTTACCAAATGGACCGTGAACCGACACATCAAGGGTTTGTAATTTGTGTATGCTGTATGGTGGCACGGTTAAGATCACTACGTTATTTTCATAAGCATACTCTGAAACTGTATTAGCTCGATGAGGAGAATGGTTGCCCAATATTAACAAACACTTGTTGTCAGCTGATAGTCCTACGCTTTTTACAAAAAATTTAAGCCATTCCAGAAAAGACTCGGTGCTTATCTAGACGGAGTATGTCACTAAATTCATTGTTCCTGGAGGGTAACCTCTTAAGTAACGCGGATTCCTTTTCTTTCTTGGGAACACAAGTGTTGGTATGATGTATTTGCGGGTTGCATAGCAACAAAACAGTGAAGCAATAATTGTGCCACGCCCGGATGATGAAATGCATCGCACAGTTTTTTTCCGACCACTGAAATTACTTTTGATGGTTTTTTTGTTCAAGTTTGAATACCTGTTTCGTCTATATTATACACGTTATCCAAAATTATTTTATGTCTGTCCATATCGTTTTAAACTTCGAACAAATAGCTCAACTATTTAACCCCGAGCTCTTGCTATGCTGGTAGGTTAAGGCGTTCAGAGACTTGATTCCGGATAACGGCGTATAAAATTTTGATACCTATGTTCTCCTGCGGTATTATTCTGGAAGGGATGAGCTATATAATTTTTTTTGCATATTGGTAAATTTTACATAAGTATATCTCTTCTGGTTAATCCATGAAAACGGTTATCCAGTTGTTTAATACAGACAACTAATTCGGTTTATTCTTCTTCTTCTTCCGTATTTTAAGACGTGTTGTGTCTTGTTATCTTCTGTTCATCCAGCCTCCTGTGATGTGGACGTGCAACTTTCATCTCTTTGGTGGTCTGGCGGGAGGACGACTTGAATTTGTCTTTTCGTCCTTTGCCCATTTGCCCATCAATCATTGCTCATTCTCTTCACGTGATCTCCGCAGTTTCGATGTCTTGACCGTACAAACCTAACAACATCCTGCACTTCCAGTTCTTCCCGTATAACCTTACTCCTTACTTGGTCCCGCAGTGTTATTCCCTTCAATTTTCGTAGGATTATATATATATATATATATATATATATATATATATATATATATATATATATATATATATATATATATATATATATTTTTATATATATATATATATATATATATATATATATATATATATATATATATATATATATATATATATATATATATATATATATATATATATATATATATATATATATATATATATATATATATATGTATATATATATATATATATATATATATATATATTTATATATCGGTAAAAATAGACGTGTAACAAGTTACACGTCTATCTATTTTCGGCAACGGGCAACGTACATAACGACAGTTTTAATTTGAGTAGCATGAATTACTTGATAATATTTTTATTTAAATTGTAAGCTAGTGAAATGTTATTTCATTAGCTAACTTACTTCTAAAACTTTGAATTGGAGATTTTACTCATTCTATTTTCATTTGAGGTAAATGAAAAATTAAAACTTTGTTGACGATGTTGACCTTCAGTCTACACCGATGACATATCGATATATACAAATAGGTCTAGAAAACTCCTGAGAATTAAACGTGATGAACTCAACTTCTGGGAATACAACGTGATGAAATAGAGGGTTGAATCAAAAGAAAATAATTATTCTTGAAGGAATTTCAAATGAAAGTTATGAAAAGTTATAAATCACATCAGAAAGTTTGTTTCAGTAATAAATTTTTCTTGAAGAATTGGATCTTATTGATAGTGGTACTGTAACAATTTTAATCGATCGAATACGTCTTATGAACAATAAGTTTTTCTGTAACTTGACATTTTCGCATTTTAATGCTTCGTCTAGGTTAATACTTTGAGAACTTAAACACTAACTTTAACACAAATTTATTTTTAATCTTCATTTCAAAATAGAATAGATTATTAAGATAAAAGCACTATTTATTGCTTATCCCTTTCTGGCCCAAATTATTTTTTTGTGGAAAAAATATAATCTATGGTTTGATAATGATTTATTAGAGATACTTGAAGAAAATGAAACAAATTTCAAGATAAAAAAACGCAAGGATTATCCTGCAGGATGTGGTCACTCCACATAACCAGTAGGAACATATAACCGAACAATATAACCTATTTTGCGTAGTATAACAGTTTTTGTCATGTTTCAAACACAATTCTACTTTGCACGCTGAACATTTCTCACAAATCATAGAACTCATCTGCATGAAGATTCTCTAAATATTCAGTTATTGGGTTCTCAACCCTCCCGGATTGCCCGGATGACTCCGGTAATAATGGTCAACCTCCCGACTTCCCGGGGTGACTAATTTCCCCAGTTTTTTTAAAATTATACGCAACCGCTCTCTACTAATCAAACTTCGATTTTTAATGATTATGATTTTGTGGTAAAAAACTGTCAAATATTAGAAGCAGAGTATATATAAATGAAAAATAAATAAATGATTGACATTTTCTTCAACACCCTCCCTACTAAACTCCCTAAAAAAATCTCCTGGGTTGGTCCTTTCGAAAATTGGCAACCCTATTCAGTAGGTAGGTACTCCAAACTTGCTTCTTCGGAACTAACTAGTGCTCAGTGGCCACTTCAGGAGACCCCAACAAAATTAGTAATTTCGAAAGAAAGGAAACATTTACGTTCAATATATTCATTAAAATGATATAAGTAAATAACTTTGGAGCCATTTTTCCACCATTCATAAATAAAAATAACAAATTCACACAGTTTCAGCAGATCCTCTAAGTAGTGTCGAACTATAGTAAACAAATGCACGTTATACGCGCTTCGACTTATTTCGGTCTGTCTTCGATGAACACGTCAAATTTTGCTATGGTAGACAACCCACAAAACACACTGGTATACTGAAGTAGCCAACGAGCAGTTTTACTCATGACTAACAAACTGTGGTCTTCCTAGCTAACCAGTTGCCCTGAATGGGTTAAAATGAAAAATATTTCAATATTATAAAAATTTTCCTACACCTTTGAAATTTCAAAACCTGATTAGGATGATTATTTCTAGTAGTCTGTCTTCGGTTAATTATTGGATGGAGAGTAATTATAATCCACGTAGAATTCACTAATATTTTAGGTATTCCTTAGACCCTATTTAATAGTATTTTATATAACAATGATAACTATTAATCTCAAAGTGCTAAATTTACACATATGCAAGTAGAATAGTATAGGTACTTCCTCTACGACATTAAGTTAGTTATGAAAAAAAACAAGCTAATATTTATGGAAATTTTTTATTATTTATAACATGAAGAAAAGTGTCATCATAAACTCATTTATATTTTATGTGTTATATTTCAACAATTTATTAGGTTTATTGCAGAAATAGAATTATCGTCTGAATTAATATTTTGTTTATTTGTAGAAATGCTTAGATTGCTGGTATGATAATGAGAATTATTGTATGGAGCATGATACCTATATATTTAGTTGAACCTATCTATTATGTTTCTTAACCCTTTCAGGGCAACTGGTTAGCTAGGAAGACCACAGTTTGTTAGTCATGAGTAAAACTGCTCGTTGGCTATTTCAGTATACCAGTGTGTTTTGTGGGTTGTCTAACATAGCAAAATTTGACGTGTTCATCGAAGACAGACCGAAATAAGTCGAAGCGCGTATAACGTGCATTTGTTTACTATAGTTGGACACTACTTAGAGGATCTGCTGAAACTGTGTGAATTTGTTATTTTTATTTATGAATGGTGGAAAAATGGCTCCAAAGTTATTTACTTATATCTCACTTATGCATTTTCATGAATATATTGAACGTAAATGTTTCCTTCCTTTCAAAATTACTAATTTTGTTGGGGTCTCCTGAAGTGACCACTGGGCACTTACGTAATCGTGTTCCGTGTTCCCAGATGACAGATTCAACCTCAACCTTCAGTAGATGTTGCCACGAAAAATCAGTAGAATTCAGTAGGAGCATAGAAATATATTATTATATGAGTTCGGAGATGGCTTTCACTGTTATTATGTCTTGCAAGAGCTTGCTTTCCGAAATATTTTTTTCGCAAGCTTTACAATACGAGTTATTTTCTTCCCCTTGTTCCAACCAACCTTTGAAATCGGGGTCATTTAGCCACATATTATTGAATTTTTGTGAATATTTAACTATTTTTCTACTGGAAGGCCCCTCATTTCCAGAATTATCAGATTCTGCATCATTTCCAGTCCTAAGAAGGAATAACGTTTTTTTGTTTTCTAACCAATTATGAGAAATCAAACTTACCTCATTTTATTATTATTGCCGTTGCCGCTCAAAATTTCCAGATGAAAAAGAACTTCACACCAAACTGCCTGAACTCGAGACACCAACTATTCAATATTCAATATTTCTCTTGATATCAATTATTATTTTCTAGCTGAACTCAAAATCAATAAATGCGTAGAATGTAGAATATAAATCAGATATAAATATGTTTACGTTGCGAATCCCTATAAGGACTATTACGTCAGGGTCAGATACGGACATTGACCTATTATCTAAATTATAAGGTCAATGGACACGGACGATACGGTCGGGGGAATCACAGCACAGAGCTGAGAGAAATAATGTTGACTGAAGCGCCATCTGATAGTGGAGAATAAAACTTGTAATGATCTATCTATATTTCTATATACTGTAGTTTCGTGACTTAAGCGCTAGGTGACGATCAATGCACCAAATGATGATTCTATGATTCGATTCAAAATTCGATCTTTCTCTGTCAGAAACCAGCAACATTGAACAAAAGTATATGCTTGGTTTCATATGTCACTCAGCATAGGTATTTTCAGTAGATTTAAGGATGCAATCAGTAGATCAGTAGACGAAACCTAAAATCAGTAGATCTATTGATTTTTCAGTAGATCTGAGAACACTGATCGTGTTATCTTATTTTAGTTCTGAGGAAGCAAGTTTGGAGTACCTACCTACTGAATAGGCTTGCCAATTTTCGAAGGGACCAACCCGGGAGATTTTTTCAAGGAGTTTAGTAGGGAGGGGGTTGAAGAAAATGTCAATAATTTATTTATTTTTAATTTATATATACTCTGCTTCTAATATTTGACAGTTTTTTACCACAAAATCATAATCTTTAAAAATCGAAGTTTGATTAGTAGAGCGTGGTTGCGTATAATTTTGAAAAAGTGGGGAAATTAGCCACCCCGGGAAGTCGGGAGGTTGACCATTATTACCGAAGTCATCCGGGCAATCCGGGAGGGTCGGGAACCCAATAACTGAATATTTAGAAAATCTTCATGCAGATGAGTTCTATGATTTGTAAGAAATGTTCAGCGTGTAAAGTAGAATTGTGTTTGAAACATGACAAAAACTGTAATATTACGCAAAATAGGTTGTACTGTTTGGTTATATGTTCCTACTGGTTATGTGGAGTGACCACATCCTGCCGGATAATCTTTTTGTTTTTTTTATCTTGAAATTTGTTTCATTTTCTTCAAGTATCTCTAATAAACCATCATCAAACCATACATAATATTTTTTCCACAAAAAAATAATTTGGGCCGGAAAGGGTTAAAGAGTCGTCTCCGTAGCTCAGTGGTCAGTGCGTTTGACTACTGAACAGATAACAGAAGGTCATATCGAATCCTGGCCAAACCAACGAATTAATGCGGAGCCATCTGTCGGAAGGCAATGGCAAACCACCGGGAAGTATTCTAGGCAAAGCCTCTCTATAAAGACGGTAGGAACCGACGTAAAACTGTAGGTCCGTTCTATTCGTGTACCCCTGTATCACGCACAACACGAATATTTGTAGAGAGGTCACCTACACCCGAAACCAGATAAGGCACTTGAAGATGAATGAGTTGTCTATGTAGCACTCAGCGACGGCATTTCAAAGTCGTTAAGTCACCACTTCCATCAACACGTAGAGTTCTGCGAAAACTATGTCCAGAATATGTTTCTGGAATTAGTATTTTTGAAAATTCTGAAATTTATTTCTCCATTTTGGTAATTTTATTAATCTTTATCTTTGGGTGATGTATTTACTCTTCTGAAAGTTTAAAATTTGCAAATTACTTGTAATATGAGTAGGATGAGTGCTCGTGTATTTCCTTTCTTCTACTCTTGGTATTAACTAAAAAAACTAATCCGAAGTCTTGTAAATCACTTATTTTCATGATATTAGCGCTAGATGCGTACGATTTTCTATATTTATTCGTTTATCGATAGTAGGTAGTTCTATACACTGAAAAATAGATCCAGTGCAAAGAATTTAGATTTTGTATGATGTCTGGATAGTACTGTAAAACACACCAATACAACAGTTTCTAAATGTGTTTTTATGTTTGTTCTTTTCTTCAATTTGAAATAGATTCATACGCTACCAAATATAATTTTCCAGATGCCTCTTGTAATAAATTGATGGGTGATGCAATTTCAACAGCTTCTTTCACGACTGACATAATCAAAGACATTTCAGTTTCATTTTCTGAATCTAATGTAGTGGATTGCTATTGTACGTGTATGGTAAGTACCCCTTGCAAGGCCGTTACCAGGAAGGCGCTAGAGAGGGTTGAGCCCCCTCTGAAATTATTTAAGCCCATCTAGAGAAGATACCAGAATTATTACAAACCAAAAATGTTTATGTCTGCGTTGAAACATAAAACTAGCCTAGTAACGAAAAAATCTACCTAATTGTAAAACTGACTCAAGATTATTTATTTGCGGCATCTTTTAACCCGCAAAACAGGTTAACGTTTTTTATTCTAAAATTAAATAGCGACAAATGAGCGACTACCATCAGGGTTGCCAGATTTTTCAGAGCCGTGTTGCACTTCAGACGCTGGATTTGTCGCCCAGAAGCGCAACCATGGTTGCGACATGTTAACGGGGAAACATTGGTAACAAGTATTTTTCATATAAAAGTCACTTATTCTAAGAGTTATTTCATACGTATTTTGCTGCTAATTTGTCGACCAAATCGCAATCATGATTTTTTCGCAACTGCACGAAAAAATAGTGCACCCAACATGTTGGCTAATCGTCCGAAAAACAATAATAGGTATTTTCGGGACTTTTTACTTAAATTACTATTACAATCAAAACCACGATTCTGTTACAAATATCTTTATTTTTATATAAACTGTTCACAAGACATCATTACATCATCATCATCTTTGTCTGTGCTTGAAGTTGTGGGTTGGTTCTGCTACTGATACATATCAGAATTAAATTTTGCATACATAGCTTTGCTAGGCTCAAATTATTTACATAGAATTTAACATTTTCAGTATCATTTTGTATTAATCAATTGAAGTATCCTCTCCACGAATTAATTAGATGACGGTAACCTTAGAAGAGTAAATGCAAATAGATCTAAATCTTCAAACATGATATTGTAGGCTGCATTTTTTAAATTTATAACCTTCCTCCAAAAGGTGGCTCTATGATATAAACGTCTATATATATATATATATATATATATATATATATATATATATATATATATATATATATATATATATATATTCATTTGTTTATATTTGATGATGGAAGTACATTTTTATTTTTTAAATATTTTTTATTTCTATATGTTTTATTTATTTAGTTTCCTATGAAGAATTTTTTATTCACTATTTTTATTAGAATATTTTTTTTATTTTTCCAAAATGTTTTTCGATTAATATTCGTTTTTCAGTATACACTTCTAGGTAAAAAGACAAAAAAAGCTGCATATTCCTATCTTTTTATTTTAGTACCATGTAAAAAACAAGCCCCCTCAAGAATTTGTTAAGCCCTCTCTAGAAAGCAGTGCTGTTTACAGCTCTGACCCCTTGTTTTGTTTAATTAATGCCTATGTGTGTGAATGAAGAGATGAAAGTCGAATAATGCTACGTACGCATGATAGACTAATAAACGATGGCTATAAAAAAATGTTAAAACGTTGGCCAGTGTTTGTAGACAAGGCCATATATGAAAGATTCTTCTTCAGTTGGAAAAAAAATTAGTAATAATATTACAATCTTCATATCACTGCTTCACATATTGAAAGAGTGAATAACTGCCATTTTGGATAATGTAGATTCTTAGAATTGAGGAAATTAATGAACATTGTATATAGGTATGGGTGTATCAGAACAACAGTGGTCCAAGTCCATTTTACAAAGTTTAGTTTAATTAAGATATTTGCGTTTATGTTTATAGGTAATTTCTTGTTATTTATTTCAAATTGGATTCATTAGATTCTTTTTGGTGATATATTAAATTTTATTTCTCTTATACTTCATGGATGATGAATACAAAAACACCTAACTAATCAATCAATTAAGAAAATAAAATGGACTTAGATCAGTGTTGCACTGAACGAATTCATATTAACGTGCATTGTTTAATCCAAGTCACAAGAATAAAACTGAATTTAGCTAAAAGATTTTATGTTATTTATTTTACTGCTCTGAAAACATTCTTTTACAATTTTACAGAAAATAAATTTGAATTGTAGAGTCACAAATTCAAATTTGTGTGTATTAGGATTGCACAGATGTTTTTAGACTGAAACAAGTAAGTAAAATAAAATATATATCAAAAAACAATTTTAACATGAATATTAAAAAAAATAGCTAATCTATTTGTCGAATTGGTATTCGTTGCTGAACTCTTCATCACTCAACAACTGATTACCTACTCTAATCCTGACCATCTTGGAAGATAGTTCTTGTATTAATTTTAACAAGAAGATTTTTATGAAATTGATGAGAAATAGGTGGTATAAAAGGTAGAAGCTATTATTTTTCGTTCTTCTTTACTAAAGTTATGGCTCGTCGTTGCATGTACAGAGGCTCACGATTTACCGCTGCTAAAGATGTGAATTTCTTCACAACGCACTCTTCATTAAGTCCATAACATTTGAGATAATTTCTCTAAATAATGAAGAAAATGCTTGTCCACGTTTGAATTTGATGACTTGAATCTTCAGTTAATTAACTGAATTTTTAGTCACATAGTCACATCCACTAATTGAAGCAATACGTGTCCTGACAGGAAAAATAGGACTTAATCACGTTTGCTCTGAACATTTTCATTTTTAATTCACAGCAATACCAATCTAGTGGCATTTTAAAGGCAATTATTGAGGAGTGGACTTGGATCTTTGTTGCTCTGAAAAGGAACCGTATTGGGGGTACTGAATCGAGAATAAAACAGAAAATCAAAATTTTGGACTTGAACCACTGTTGTTCTGATGCACCCATATTATCGTACAGACATAGATATAAATATTTATTCATTTATTCTCTGACTGAGGAATATAGATATATTTCTATCTATAGAGATCTCGATCAAAATTAGCTTTTGGATATTTTCATCGCATTGATAGCACAGGTGCTTTTAATGTTTTCACTGGCGCATATTGTCAACATAAATCCAATATTTTTAGAATGAAGTGGTATTTCATTGAGAAGGTGTATTCACAGTTTTATTCCAGGGTCCAAAACTACGCAACGTTTATATGATAAGATATTGTCGAGGAAATGATATACATATAGCATGAAACGTTTTCCAGGTGACGTGAGACTTAATTCAGCTAAGCATGAGCTGAAAGGAAGAAGCCTAATGCCGCGTTATTAATTCATAGGATAAATGTTGACTAAAATATATGATTACCCCTTTTTTAAGTCCAAATGAAATACGTTTTCTCATTTACCTAAGTGAAGGCAGTTGAAATGGTTATTTATTATCCTTCTCGTATTTTCAATTACTTATATCTTCTCATTAATGCTTTTAATTTTAGTTAATTATGGAGTTACGTGCAGCGCCTGCAGATTCTGCAAGGAACGTCCAGAAACACCCTACCATATACTGATGGAGTGCTATGCTGTGCACCATGAAAGACTGAACACACTGGAATCATACCAGCTGACTGTAGAAGAAATACCACGAATAGAACCCCTTAAAATCCTCAAATTCCTGAAGGTATTGAGGCTTGAGGGGCTGCTGTAAAACGAGAACACATCGAGAAGCAGAAGAAGATGGGGCACAATAGATCTAATAAGGCCGCAGCGCATCGGTCACCATCTACACCTACCAATAGCAATACCAATACGTGCAGCGTTTACCCAATTTGATAAAATTTCGAATTCTTGATTATTTTGGGCTGAGAAAGCCCAATATGAACTCAAATTTAGTCGCTCGTTTTTTTCTGAAAAATTAAGCTAACTTAATCTATTATAACCTCACTAACATAACTTCGAGTTCAAGAAAGTATCGAATTAATGAAATGAATAAGTTTTATTTTGATAAAAATTTTCAAAATCATATTCAGCTATCTCATGAATTCGATATTTTCTTGAACACAGAGGTTAAAATAGTGAGGTTGAAATAGATTAGGTAAGCTTAATGTTTTGCAAAAAAAATGTAATCGAACAACAAAAACATCTCATATTCGGCTTCTACAGCCCAAAATGAACTAGAATCCCAAATTTCATTAAAATCGGTAAACTCTGGACGTAACTCCATAATTACTAATTTGGTTTATAGATATTTTTATATACCAAATAACTCTGTTATTTCCAGTCGCAAAGATTATAATTTTCATCTCTAAAGTTTTGATACAATTGTTTGTCAAATGTATTACAATCTCAGGGAAATACATAATGAAACATAAATAGAGGTTTTACAGAAACCCATTTCGTTATTGTATCAACAAAGCCTGCCTTTCTAGCGTAGTAAGCACTAATCAAATCGCAGTCATTATGAATAATAATTAAATGCTCAGTCTCGCCTTATGCTTTACGAGCAAATGAATTGTGAGTTGAAGGTAGATAGATTGGTACTGAAGCCATCAACGGGAGAAATAATTATCCGTAAAACGTTAGATGAATTATAATCGTAATAAAATAAAGAATGAGTAAAAGATTATTGCAATTCAGATAGTGTATGCTCTTCAATGTTAAGAGTGACTTTATTCGTGAGATTTGTATGAGGCATGTGTTTATGTTTAGGTATTGTACTAGAATTAATGACAATTAATCGAATGTCAAATATTTGATTTATTTATTTGAATTATATATATATATATATATATATATATACATACATATATATATATATATATTTATATATATATATATATATATATTTATATATATAATATATATATATATATATATATATATATATATATATATATATATATATATATATATATATATATATATATATATATAAATATATATATATATATATAAATAAATATATATATATATATATATATATATATATATATATATATATATTAAAACCAGCTCCGCTAGGAGGTTTGTTTGATTAGTTTCAAATAAATGTCCTAGTTCACTTCATTTTATTGCCACGAACGTGTGTCGTTAACACGAAGAATTCTGTTTTCCATTCATTTGTTACCTGTAAAAGGTATAAAATTTGGAGCGCTTGTTACTTGCGGCGTGTGAATGATGAATTACATCAAAATGGATGTATCAACTTTACTCTTGCTTAGCGATTATAGTAACCACCTTCGGGTGTCAGGTCGTTCGAGTTTCCGTTGCCGAAGTGTTTTCTTCTATTCTGAAAGATGTGGTTCAATTGTTTCCGACTGGTGGCGCTGTGTCATATTTATATATCATGGAGTTACTAGAAGAAATATGTATGACCGTTTGAAATGTTGGTTTGGTTATCACTCTCGGTGGATGGATGATACTGATGAGCCCCGATAAGGGCGAAACAGTCTGTCTATCAATTTCCATCGATTGTGATAAACAAATTAACGTTTCGAACAATTACCGTCTGGGGTAGATGTTGATATTTCGATGCTTCGTGAACTCTTATAACCAGCTCCGCTAGGAGGTTTGTTTGATTAGTTTCAAATAAATGTCCTAGTTCACTTCATTTTATATATATATATATATATATATATATATATATATATATATATATATATATATATGTTAAATTTATACTAATTAAATCATCTCATATAAAAATGATCAATTCAAAAAAAAATATAAGTATAAGTAAAACCTCACAGAGAACTTAGGATTAAGGGCATGACACACGTTTTGAAGTACCTACTTCTTCATCTTCAGATGCTGAATGAATAATAATCCCAGAATATGGTTAATAAGTATTAGTGTTTCATTATGAAGATCAATTTTCATCAAGTATCTATTTCATCAAGTTATAACTTCGTATACTCGTAATGTTCAGCGGAATGCTGAAATATTCAGTAACAGTTTGAAGTATCTGAAAAGCGTTTTATCGTATGAGTTTCATCCCAGAACGATAACCACATAATGAAGGAAAACTCTCACGAAAATTGTGAATCATAATGTTTTGCAATGTTACCGTCGATTGTTAGCAGGTTTTCACTTTGAAAACCTGCTTATTAACCCTTTCCGGCCCAAATTATTTTTTTGTGGAAAAAATATAATGTATGGTTTGATAATGGTTTAATAGAGATACTCGGAGAAAATGAAACAAATTTCAAGATAATAAAACACAAAGATTATCCTGCAGGATGTGGTCACTCCACATAACCAGTAGGAACATATAACCAAACAATATAACCTATTTTGCGTAATATAACATGAAACAGTTTTTGTCATGTTTCAAACACAATTCTACTTTGCACGCTGAACATTTCTTACAAGTCATAAAACTATCTGCATGAAAATTTTCTTGATATTCAGTTATTGGGTTCCCAACCCTCCCGGATTGTACGGATGACTCCGGTAATAATGGTTAACCTCCCGACTTCCCGAAGTGTCTAATTTCTCCAGTTTTTTCAAAATTATACGCAACCGCGCTCTACTAATCAAACTTCGATTTTTAAAGATTATGATTTTGTGGTAAAAAAACTGTCAAATATTAGAAGCAGAGTAGGTATATATAAATTGAAAATAAATAAATGATTGACATTTTCTTCAACAACCTCCCAACTAAACTCCTTAAAAAAATCTCCCGGGTTGGTCCTTTCGAAAATTGGCAACCCTATTCAGTAGGTTAGGTACTCCAAACTTGCTTCCTCAGAACTAAAATAAGATAACACGATTACGTAAGTGCCCAGTGGTCACTTCAGGAGACCCCAACAAAATTAGTGATTTCGAAAAAAAGGAAACATATACGTTCAATATATTCATGAAAATGCATAAGTAAGATATAAGTAAATAACTTTTTGGAGCCATTTTTCCACCATTCATAAATAAAAATCACAAATTCACACAGTTTCAGCAGATGCTCTAAGTAGTATTCAACTATAGTAAACAAATGCACGTTATACGCGCTTCGACTTATTTCGGCTGTCTTCGATGAACACGTCAAATTTTGCTATGTTGGACAACCCACAAAACACACTGACTAACAAACTGTGGTCTTCCTAGCTAACCAGTTGCCCTGAAAGGGTTAAAATATATGCGATTAGCAAAGTTGGACCTAGGACCATAATAGTTTTTCGTTTCATGACTTTTTATGATGCTTGGCGCCAAAAACTCAATTTCATATATCTCTCTCTGTCTCTCTCTCTCTATATATATATATATATATATATATATATATATATATATATATATATATATATATATATACTATATATATATATATATATATATATATATATATATATATATATATATATATATATATATATATATATATATATATATATATATATATATATATATATATATATATATATTATATATATATATATATATATATATATATATATATATATGTTCATATGTATGTATATAAGCTTATGTAATTTAGCGTTGTTTACACGATAAATGGCGCAATTTTGAAGCAATAGGGTTGAAAGTTTGTAAATAGGTAGTTTCGTATGATATCTTGGATGGAAGTATTTTTGGTTCGAATTGGTTGGGGGGTTGACCCCCCTGGGGGGGAAA
Source organism: Cynegetis impunctata (assembly GCA_030704885.1). Lineage (NCBI taxonomy): Eukaryota > Metazoa > Arthropoda > Insecta > Coleoptera > Coccinellidae > Cynegetis > Cynegetis impunctata. The sequence goes on along the minus strand of JARQZK010001510.1, from coordinate 78,112 downwards.
ATATATCTTGTTTACAGGATAAATGGCGCAATTTTGTAGCAATAGTGTTGAGAGTTTGTAACTAGGTAGTTTCGTATGATATCTTGGATGGAATTAGTTTTGGTTTGAATTGAATGGGGGGTTGACCCCCTTGGGAAGAAATAAATCTTGTTTTCATTATAAAGCTCGTAATTTTGGAGTAATAGGGTTGAAAGTTGGTGTTTTCGAAGATATCTTGGATGGAATTGGTTTTGGTTCAAATTAGTTGGGGGGTTGGAAATAAATAATGTTTACATGTTAAAGGGCGTAATTTGGAAGCGATAGGATTGAAAGTTTGTGAGAAGGTAGTTTCGTATGACATATTGGATGGGATTCGTTTTGGTAGGAATTGCTTGGGATGTTGACCCCCCAGGAGAAGAAATAAATCTTGTTCACACGATAGAAGGCTCAATTTTGGGACCATAGGGTTGAAACTTTGTATTTAGGTAGTTTCGTATGATATTCTGAATGGTATTTATTTCGATATATATTGGTTGGGTGGTTGACCCTCCGATGAGGAAATATATATTGTTTAAACGATAGAGAGCACAATTTTGTTTTTGGATTTGGAACAGAAATCATAATTGAATGAATAGTTTTTTTAAACTGGATTCGTTTTGAAAACCTGCTTTTCTAATGCAGCTCGCTGCGATAGAGTTTTTATAAATATACTGTTAATATTCCTGTCATTACAGAAATTTCTGAATAACTAAACGGTCACATTTATTATATTCCTCAATGGTTACTAGAAATACTAAGGAATGTTCGTGATGCATATGATCTTGATTCATATTCTCAGGAAACGTACCTACTTGAATTGCAAATTCGTGTTGAATTATTATTCTCCTCGTTCAGATCATCACATGAATGAATATTTCATCCATGTGGCCTCTTTGGAGGCATCTTTTCTCTCCAGATATGATATCAGTAACATTTGATATTTTAAATTAATTTATTTCATAATATTTTGTATTCAAAAAATTGCATGCTTTCTGTTCATTATTATTGCATGTAACGGTTCATTATTATTGCATGTGCAGGCTTTGCAGAAAAATATGAAATAATCCTAGTTGAATAAGAAGTATCATTTGTAAGTGATGATCGTTGACAAGAACTTCGAACACAAATTTCTGGATTTCGTTCAGATTTTCGAACAATAATTTCTTAACTGTTTTGAAATATTTCTAATGAAAAATTATGTGTGATAATTTTAGTTAGAAAATCAATTGAAACTACATAGTTTCAATTCAATTTTTAAGTAAAATCTGTAGGAAATTAATCTGTAAATAATATATTTATATTTCCATCAGTCATTAGAAGTCGTTTTTGCTACTAATGTTCAAAAATTTGAACAGCATTAGAAAACGAGGGTACTGAAAAGACCCGTTCAATTCAGGAGGCACCACAGTATTCAATTATATTTGATCGCTTCGAATTATGACAGTTTTGGAACATGAGTTTCTGTAAGAAGATGATAAGAAAAAACTGCCACAAATTATTAGAGGAATGTTTTATATCAGAAAGTGTGAAATTCCGATTAATACCGGAAAATCCGGTAAACAAATTTTTATTGAGTAGGTCGAAGAAATGCAGTTCTTTCAAATCAGAGAACCTTATTCCTATTTGACCCCTAATAGTATCCAAAATTTCATAAAATATTTGCTTATAGTGAAGCTCCATATCTGCGTAACTGAATTTCTTTCGTTTTGGGCTAAATTGAGTCGTATCATCAGTAGCTTGAAATACAGAAAATAGTTTTTTAAAATAAACTTCTGCACGAAAGTCTGGAATTTTTTCCAAAAGAAACTTGAGCCGATTTCGTGAGTAAATTACATCTGAAAACTTTTGCTGTAAGATTTAAAAAACTATTTCTGTTTGTTCAAAAATTAATTTAAAGATGTTTAAAAAAATATATAAATTCCTTATCTTGTAAGTAAGATATTAATCCGCGTGCGGTATTTAAAGTTACTTTATCGGTGAAAAATTCCTCACTTTCAACTATAGAATTAAATCCTCAAATCCTAAGCGGCCCCAAACAGAGACATTCTCCATAGTAAAAAGTAAACACTGCCAACAGAATAATTTATTTTTTACCTGTGATCCGGTTAGGCAAGGATGTCTCTCATAATTTCTTGTATTAAAACCGCGGTTTTGTTGTGTGTTACGCTGCACCAAATTGTTTAATTCAGGGGTAAGTCGCAATGTTTTTATCAAAACTTTATCCTCATAACTTAGTGCACTAAAGTTATGGGATAACAAATATTTGACATTAACTTCAGTAACCAAACTCATTTTAAAACAATACGCGAGCAATATAAGTAAAAAAGCTGTTGTCGGCCATTAGCCACTACGATCACACTACGATTACATTAATTTCCAACGAATTCACTCGATTTTACCCGAAATTCTATAGTTGTGATTGGTCGACATTGTATGAGACTCAGGATCCATCGGTGCAATGAAGTATTCATTCGCAGTATTTGCACCGTTGTTTGCTTTTCTGTGGCAGGCATAATGAACGTTGAGAATATACCTTTCTAAGCCTCCGCAGCGTTGCCATAAATCTTGAAATGAATGAAATGCAGTAAATTTAAATACCATTATATAAGGAAGGTAGGTGCATAAAATAATATGATTTTGATTAATATGAATATGCTGAATGCTGACTATTCAATATAATGTATTAGTGATACACGGAATATTATTGAGGAGGAGGCTTAGCCTCCTTAGCCGCCTTTGAATAGCCGCCCCTGATATATATATATATATATATATATATATATATATATATATATATATATATATATATATATATATATATATATATATATATATATATATATATATATATATGTGAGCGTCATATTCGTTCATTATTTATTTATTATTAGTCATATTATTTAATATTGTGAATATGTATTTATAAAATATTTTGCTCAATGAATTTCACAAAATTGAATAGTAGTAAATAATTATATTTTCTGTATTCAATGCAACGAGGTGATTAATTCATAGGATTGATACTAATATTCTGATATCGGTATATTTTTTTTTTACTGGTTGCTGATTATCTGCATATATAGACCCAATACACCTCCATTAAGTGATTTTCAACTATTTCTCGGAAATCTTGTGTACATATTGAAAAAATGTTTGTTGGAAAAAGCTGAATTTATCAATTCTGGCGATTTTAAAGTAAATCTGTTGATTAATGATCACAACATAAAAGAGCTTTTTTCAACAGTTCTAGATACCTTTCATGTCAATGTTAACAACAATGAATTTCAACAGGCTCTTGTCTTGATAACATTCTTACCAACTATGGAAGTATGAGTCTCTGATCTCCCTAAAGTATCTATACGGACAAATATAAAGAATAATTATTTAAGTATAACTCCCGAAATTGTATCCAAAACACTTTGGATTTTTAGTTTGTCATTAGTCAGGCCAAACCAGAGTACAAGAATCTCTATAAGTCCGTCAAAAAGCAATATGATTCAGTATTAATTGCTGCTTAGAAATCTCAGATCAGCGCCTATATCACAGGCTCTTAATCTGACCACTAGTCTGCCAAAAGTCTATGGTTACAAGTATGCACCTGCCAGACTTCAGAAGTGTTTTCATTTCTTTGATTTCACTGAATAAGAGTTGAGTACTCTTTTGTAGTCTCTAAACCGCTCTAATTTCATCAATATTGTTGAAAAATCTATACATTTGATAGCAAAACCTCCTACTTTCTTAATCAATCGTTTTTATGAGAGAGTGTTTCCCCGAATAACTTGAAAATAGCAACTGTTAGACCTATTCAAGAATGGTAAAGTTGAGGAAGTGATGGGAAATTAACCGCCTGTAAGTCTTTTAAATGCATTCTTTGAGGATTTTGAAAAGAATTCCTACTGTTAGACTGCCGAAATACTTTCAAAAATTCATGTCATTGAAAAACAACAACATGGTTTTGTCTCTAATAAAAGCATAGAAACAGCTAATTTTGAATTGACTACAGCTATCACAATGGCTTTGAAGAAAAGGGAAGTTCCGATGGCGCATTTTTCAGACTTGTCAAAAGCTTTCGGCTGTGTGGAACATGATTTACTCTTATCAAAACTAGAAATAAATGGTATAAGACACAACCAGTTGAAGCTCATCAAAGATTAGGTACCTCTCGAACAGAAGATAAAAAGTAGGAATCAGGGTTGATGAATCCACACACAGCTGCTATTTATCATGTATATTAACCCTCTCTATGATTTGAAGATCAGTAATTATGGTCAACCAATGATGTATGCCGATGAAACAAAAATTTTTATGATTTCGAATAATATTACTAAGTCTTTTACAGAGTGGAGAAAAGGCTGAGGGGATTTAAAGATCAGTACTTATGGTCAACTAGCGATATATGTCGATGACACAAAAATTTTTGTGATTTCGAATAATATTACTTAGTGTATTACAGAGTTGAGAAGAAGCTTAGGGGATTTAAAGTTCATTACTTATGGTCAACCAGTGATGTGCCGATGATTTTTGTGATTTCTTGGTGCAATTTTAATAATCTTTTTATCAATGTGAACGTGACTGAATGTCTTCTCGCCCATACAGATAGATCCACATCATTATATCCAGAAATCATCAAGCTGAATGATACAACCCAGCGTTTCTCAACTTGTGGGGCGGCGCCCCACTCTAGAGGGACGCGAGCATGCTGAAGGGGTGCGCGAGTCCCACAAAAGTCCCTTTTTCCTTATTATTAGATGTTATTGTATTGGGGGCGCGATATGCAAATCAAATGATGATCTGTACACCCAATTCAAATGTATTACATGACATGATTAGGGGGGCGCCATAAACATTATGATAGGAAATTGGGCTGCTAATCCCAATAATCCCAATAAATAATAAAAGGTTGCTAAACGCTGTACCTACAACCAGCATATTAACAAAGTATGGCGTGAAGTTCCTTGAAGCAGTCCTGGATAAACATCTGAAATGGGGCGTGCATATTGATAATTTGAAAAAGAAAATAAACTCAGTTATTTACACTTTTAAAACAGCTTGATTCATAGTTATTGAAGCTCATTCATTATTCCAACTTACAGAGTATTCTATCATATGGGATAATATTCTGGGGAAGTTCTCTACATGCAAGACATGCATGTATTGCACAAAAATGGACAATCGGAACTATTCTTGTACTTAGCTACATGCATTCATGCAGATGACACTTAAAAAAAAAATATCCTAACACTACCTGCGTTGTATATCTACAGATTGCTTTTCCTCGGACAGAAACAAGGGCATTACTTTTCAGAATTAAGAAACTCAAACAACACACGTGAAAAGTATCCATATCTATTCCCGATACACGCTTCTACGTTCAGAGAGAAGATTCCTCACTATATGACAATGAGATGCTTCAACGCCTTACCCAGAAAGGTACAGAGAATAACTGATAATGAATTGTATAGGAAAAGCATTTATAAATATCTGCATGAGTCTGAACCTCACACTAGAGAGAATTTATTGATTTCTGTGAGGCTCATTATCTGGATTAATGTATTATTGTACATTCTGAAAAATTTTATTTACTATAATTAATCTCCTACAAACTTTTATGTATAATATGTTTGAAAGGAGTAAATTATTAAAATTATTATTATTACTTTTCTGTAGTCTATGAATATAATTGAGCCATTGATTTTGTGTATATATATATATATATATATATATATACATATATATATATATATATATATATATATATATATATATATATATATATATATATATATATATATATATATATATATATATATATTTATATATCATTATAAAAATAAATATATATATATATATATATATATATATATATATATATGAATCTGAGAAAGATTCCGGGGTTCAATCCGATTGTTTCGAAAGTTTTGTTGGCGCTGAGAAGCACCGTTTTCACGACGTTTCGCCAAAATCTCATTTGGCATTTTCAAGTGCTGCTGTACGTCTGGAGACTCGACGGCAACTACGAGTACGAGTCACCAGACGTACAGCAGCACTTGAAAATGCCAAATGAGATTTTGGCGAAACGTCGTGAAAACGGTGCTTCTCAGCGCCAACAAAACTTTCGAAACAATCAGATTGAACCCCGGAATCTTTCTCAGATTCATTCCACCATCCGAGAAAACATACGATATAACATATATATATATATATATATATATATATATATATATATATATATATATATATATATATATATATATATATATATATATATATATATATATATATATATATATATATATATATATATATATATATATATATATATATATATATATAACACAATAAACCTGCTTCAAGTCTGACAATAATAATACGAATGCAACTATCCTAGAGTTCTAATTAGTTAATTTACAACCTGTCTTCTATGTAACGTCCGAGTAGTAAAACAGAATTATCGTTCTGTGCTCAGCCGGCTCATCAATATTGAATACAGGCGTGTCAGCTTCATTTGGCTTGAAATTAACTCATTCTCTTTCAGTCATCAAACTATTTCTAGTGTAATCGCAGACTTCTATTTTCATGTAGATGTCACCAAATATCAAGAAGAATAGATGATGGAAAAAACTGATAACTCTTAGAGGAATAAGTTGAAGTTATGAAAGTTATTCATTATTGACAAAATGACAATAATATTACATCTGCATATCATCAAAGAGATATTGAGACACACATTTTTCCTTGAAGTCATTGAAAAGGTACTAACTTTTTAAAGAAAAACTCTATCACAGCGAGCTGCATCAGAAAAGCAGGTTTTCAAAACGTATCCAGTTAAAAAATCTATTCATTCAAATATGATTTTTGTTCCGAATCCTAAAAACAAAAATTGTGCCCTCTATCGTGTGAACAATATTCATGTCCTCCTATGGGGGGTCAACCCCTCAACCAATTCATATCGAAATAAATAAGATATCATACGAAACTACCTACGTTTCAACTCTATGGTCCCCAAATTGCGCCTTCTACCGTGTTAACAATAATAGAAGTTTGTTTTTTGTTTACGATTTATGTAAATAGCCTGCTGAATCTGACTCTAAATGGATCAATTATAAGCTTTGCTGATGATATGGCATTGGTCATCAATGGAGATAGTTGGGAGGATTTGAAGGAGCAGGCTGAAATGGATATGAAAATCATTGATTACTGGATGTACCAGAAGCGATTAACTTTAAATTATAATAAATCAAAATTTCTCGCATTTACCTGCTACTCTCGCAATTTGCCTCCTTTTGTCTCTTTGGATGTGGATTCAGATAGAAAAATTCGAATATCAGATACGATAAAATATCTCGGGTAACGATCGATTCACATTTGAAGTGGAATCACCACCTGAAAAACGTTGCAGCTACCCTACGTAGCATGTTATATCATTTCAAGCAGCTGAGGGATGTATTTAACGCCAGTTACCTTTTGAGAATATACTATGGGTTAATAGATTCGAGACTCACCTACGGAATCCTGGCTTGGGGATCAGCTTGTGACGAATACATATGCAAAATAGAGGTACTGCAAAAGAAATTCCTGAAAATCATTTATAGGAAACCAAGTACCTACCCTTCAGAAGTTCTTTATGCTGAAACTGGAGTATTGAACCTAAGAAAGACTTTTGCACTGGTACTATTAACAAGAGTTCACAGATCAAAACATTGTTTGACAATTATAGATCATGGTTATGGTACACGTCAGAGAGGCATTCAATATAAAACCCCATTTTCATTGAAATCATTCGGCCAAAAAAGCACAGAATACATTGGGCCTCGGATTTATAACATCTTACTATTAGAAATCAGGAGTATTCAGAATATTAGATGTTTTACTAGAGCTGCCAAGAAATTTTTGATGGAATTTGATAGTGGGAGGTTACATGACGTGATTCGATGCAAGGTTTGAGTTTCGTTTTCTCTTGTGTATCTGGTTTGAACCCACTTGTTTTGTAGCATTTTTATGTTGATTTGTTTAAGGTTTTCTAATGAGTGACAAATCAAATAAACTTCAGCGTGGCTACAATACAACATAGAAAATGAACAATGAATATGACAGGCTGATATCAGCTTCTGATAAATCATCGCGGCTAGAAATGGAATAATTGATATCTCAAAAACGCTAGCATGAATAAAAGTCGAGTTATCATTCTTATATAAGCCAACTATTTCTGGAAAATATAAAGTTCGGCTCCCGAAAATTGTAAAAGTTATAAACAATTACTAAAAAAGAGATGGGTATGGTTTTTTGCGAATATCTCAAAAACTGATTGAAATTAAAAAAATTATACGAAAAGGGGAGGAAATTTCCTAAGAAAAAATCTCAACACCCGGAACTGTAGGACTAATATTTATTATTTTCCCAGAGGGATAAAAATATGGCCAAAACCGGGTACCTACTTTGGCCGGGCAAGTTATCTAGGGCACTTTGAAAATGAAAATTATTTAACCATATTAATATGAAAATTAAGGAACGAAAAAAAACAGGTACCTACATAATCTTATTATGCTTGTACTTGAACATTGCAAGTGTAAAAATTATTAAACTATGATTCTGAGATTGTTTTTCTTCCTTGGAGCTATTCTGAATGGAGATCTCCGTTGACAAAAAAATTTATTTTGTAACTACGTGAATAATTAATAAAAAACTGAAAAATAAAAAACATTCCAAGAGGGATCTTTTCCAAAGTCTTTGAAGAATAGCTTTAAGGAAGAAAAAAATTGAAGATGTATAATTCAACAATTATCAAACTTGCAATATTCATGTTATTAGTAATTTATTATAACTGATTGAAAACTGGCTAAAAAATTGTTTTGCTGGCAAATTATTGTTTATTCACCTATTCAATAAGTGCCTTTTTTATATTTAATTGGATAAATAATTTTTATTGTTGAAATGTCCCAAATGGGCGTTGCACAAGCCAGAGTACCAGTTTTCGGTCGTATTTTACCCCAGTTCCGGGTATAGAGAATTTCTTCTCCTTTTTCATCTTTTTTTAGATTTCAAATGTATCTATTAGTTTTTGGTAATCTTGCAAAAAACCAAACCCTCCTTTATTTTTCTGAATTGTTCATAACTTTTACAATTTTCGCGAGCAGAACTTCTTTTTTTCCAAAAATCATCTGGGTGCTATTCCAAACAGAATGACATCCTGTTCATATTTTCCCGAGACTGCTGAAAAACTTGAACTAAGAAGCACTTACTGACTGTACTATTTAAAGATCATTCCTTACATAAGTATCTATTTTGTACATTACGTGGGTAATAAAGGGTTTCTGTAGGTGCCCATACCTTCTAATAGTAGCAGTCCTGACTGCTGGTTTGACTGAATAGCACGTGATTGTTAAAAGAATATATATATAGGTATATATATATAGGTATATATATATATATATATATATATATATATATATATATATATATATATATATATATATATATATATATATATATATATAACAAGCAGAATTATCGGTCTAGCCCGCATATGTCGAAGCAGCCGTTGACACGTGTTTCGGACTCTTTGGTCCTCATCAGAACGGCGTAGCCAAGTATGCGGCTGCTTCGACATATGCGGGCTAGACCGATAATTCTGCTTGTTTCATATACTATTTCCCCGCGATAAATTTCCTCTTTGTAGTTTAATTCCACGGATCAGGATCTCGCGGATGGCATTAATCGCCTCCGTGGTCAGAGTTTGACCAAATCTCCCAAACCGGAGAGTTCGAACAATGTACCACAAATGTGTGATTGTCTTCCGAAGCAGGGGATTCTGTTTGTTGTTGCTGTTTCAATTTCAGGTTTTCCATCGCATACTTGGCTACGCCGTTCTGATGAGGACCAAAGAGTCCGAAACACGTGTCAACGGCTGCTTCGACATATGCGGGCTAGTCCGATAATTCTGCTTGTTTCATATACTATTTCCCCGCGATAAATTTCCTCTTTGTAGTTTATTTCCACGGTCCAGGATCTCGCGGATGGCATTAATCGCCTCCGTGGTCAGAGTTTGACCAAATCTCCCAAACCGGAGAGTTCGAACAATGTACCACAAATATATATATATATATATATATATATATATATATATATATATACATACGAGGATGTATTGATATCTAGTTACCATAGCAACGAACAATAACATATAAATATGTCCACCAAAATTGTGAAAATCGAAAAATTGGAGTATCGAGCCATCATCAAGTAAGGGTTAAGAGGTAAGCAGATTTACGAAGGTATGCTTAATGCCCTTGGTGATCAATGTCCTTCGTATGCGACCGTGGAAAATTGGACTGCAAGATTCGAAAGAGGTAAATTTTCCAATGAAGATGATGACCGATCGGGAAAGCCGGTTTCTGTGTCAGTCCCCGAAAATATCGATGCAGTTCTATGACATGATTTTAGCAGACCGTCGAATTGGGCTAAAACGGATATCTGAAGCACTGAATATTTCATACGAACGCGTTCATCATATAGTTCACGTTAATTTGGACATGAGAAAAATTGCTGCACAATGGATCCCCAAATGTTTGAATGTTGACCATAAGCGTGCAAGGGTAGTAGCATCGCGTTCGATCTGTGCTCGATTTGAAAACGATGTAGACTTCTTAAACCGAATTTTTACTATGGATGAGACTTGGGTACATTTCTACGATCCAGAAACAAAGCAACAATCGATGGAATGGCGACACTCCGGTTCTCCAAGACCTGAGAAGTTTCGTGTCAAAAAATCAGCTGGAAAAGTTCTTGCTTCAGTTTTTTGGGATTGTCATGGAGTAATCATGATTGATTTTTTGAATAAGCGTAAAAAAATAACTGGAGATTACTATTCTACATTACTGGCCACTCTACGGGAAAAAAGACGCGGAAAGCTATCCAAGTGTTTTGTTTTTGTAGGACAACGCCCGTGCATACAAATCTCATGTTGCCATGCAAAAAATTCGTGATTTAGGGTTTGAATTACTAGAACACTTCCCTTGTTCACCAGATTTGGCACCGTCCGACTATCATTTCTTTCCTCAACTAAAAAAAAGTTTATAAGGTCGTAAATCTTCTTCCAACGAGGAGGTAATAAAAGCTGTGGAGGTCTGATTTCCAGAGCGAGGAGAAACTTTTTTTTTGAAAGGTCTTAAAGACGTTGCAGGTTCGCTGTAATAAATGTATACAATTAAGACGAGAATATGTTGAGTAATAAAATATTTTGACATTGAAATTTTGTTTGGTTCTATAGTAGGTTAAGAATTTTTCAATATATCCTCGTATATATATATATATATATATATATATATATATATATATATATATATATATATATATATAAATTTATATATATATATATATATATATATATATAAATATAAATATCTATATATATATATATATATATATATATATATATATATATATATATATATATATATATATATATATATATATATATATATATATATATATATATATATATATATATATATATATATATATATATATATATATATATATATATATATATATATATATATATATATATATATATATATATATATATATATATATATATGAGGGGCAGACTTGCAAATTGCATTTTGTCCATTTTTACAATTTTTCAGGGGAAGCAAAAAACGGTCACAAAGAAACTAATCTTCAGCCAAAAAAAACACTAGGTATATTTTAGAGTCATAAATTGTGAAAATCTTTAGCTCCAACTTTCGTACGAGAAAGTCAAAAACAACTGAAAAAAATCAGAGAAAATGTTGGACATAAAGCACTTTGCTAGTCTTTAGTGGTAAAAACGCGATCTACATTGTCATAATCAAAATAAACTGAGAAAACTATAGTATTTTTATAAAACTTTACTATTAAAATATTATTTTGAAACAAAATTTGTATATCAATACCAAGACCAAATCTGAAAAATTATTTCATTGTTAAAAAAACACTTGTTACAAGAAGATGTTGTCGTCATTAGACACACTCACATGATTCTGTATTCATCACTTGCTCTTTATTAGAATCTACTTTATGATCGTTTGTCAAAACTTTTCAAGCAAAGACTTCAATGTTTTTGGACAAAATGTATTTTGAGTGTACAGTACGATTGGACTTAATTCAGTTTGTTTGTCTAGGCAGTTTATTCTATTTAATTACACAGGGATTCACTGCACTTTGACGGTCCATATGCTTATAAAAAAGGTAGAGCTTAACCCAAAGAATGCAGCGCCACCTTTACCTCAAATATAGAAAATATGGACAAAATGCAATTTGCAAGTCTGCTCCTCATATATGTATATATATATATATATATATATATATACATATATATATATATATATATATATATATATATATATATATATATATATATATAAATATACATACATATATATATATATATATATATATATATATATATATATATCTATTTATATATATATTTACATATATATACCTATATATATATATATTTGCTACTTTCATGTTGCATCTATCTAATCGAAAGAAAACGATGGGATTTGATTAATTTCGTTTTTATATTGATAGGACTTAATACACACTTAATACAAAATGTGTATGCAGAATTAGTAGATATTGAATAATTCATTAAATAATCAGTATTAATGGAATCTAAGTGAGTCAATTAAATTCTCAACAAAACTCAAAAACTATTATTTAAACATAATCTGCTTATCCGATATGTGAGAATCAAAAATCCTCATTTTTGCTGTTGAAACAACTGAAATAGAAAGCCAAGATAATTCCCCATTGTTTCGAATATAGTATTGACAGAGAGAACAAATAAGATGACAAATATTACTTCAAAATATAAAGGTTTAATAAGAAAAGAGCTCCATCAATTAAATGACATAAGATTAGTGCTTGATCATACAATATAATATGATTATGTGACAATAAATTCATTTGTTTTCAATTTACGCGATGATGGCGACGCAATTTGCGAAAGCAGCCGATGTCAGTCGAAAGAGTTCGTTTCGCCGCGGCGCCAACTACACCAGTTTTCTTTCCGACTGTCTAATGATAGGATGTGAAACGAATTCGATAAAACGGCGGCTGAATTGCGATTGATTGAATTCTTATTGAAATATTATCCGGTTCGAAGGACCACAAGTTTGCCCATTGATATTAAACTTGCTCTTCGCGATCTTATGTGTTGGTTTATTAATGAAATGAATATATTCTTTTGATGTTTCAATTTTGAACTTACCGCGTTTATACCTGTGAGTTTGTTATCCTTTCAGTATATACCTCTAAATCACAGGATTTGCATTCATTCCGGTAAGTTTTACTAGATGTTATTGAGTGAATAATATGCATTGGATAGTGGCGATCATATAACGTCTCTTGTCTCTTTAATTCTATTCAGTTATGTTTGTAAACAATCATTAATCTGAATGTTTCATTGCGAACCTTGACAACAAGATCCTATATATAAATAAATAGATAAATAAATAAATATATATATATATATATATATATATATATATATATATATATATATATATATATATATATATTTATATATATACATATATATATATATATATATATATATATATATATATATATATATATATATATATATATATATATATATATATATATATATATATATATATATATATATATATATATAAATATATATATATATAATATATATATATATATATATATTATATATATATATATATATATATATATGTATATATATATATATATATATATATATATATATATACATATGTATATATATATATATACATATGTATATATATATATATATATATACATATGTATATATATATATATATATATATATATATATATATATATATATATATATATATATATATATATATATATATATATATATATATATATATATATATATATATATATATATATATATATATACAGTAGGGCCGAATCCTAAGGGCCTGAGGGGGCTTGAGCCCTCTCAAAAATTTAGTTGGAGGGGCGGAGCCCCCCATAATTTAAGACAATTATTAGTTATATCATGCATAGTAAAATTACAAAATTATGTTGGCATTTTTCATTTTAATCCTTTACTAGTTTAGAGCAATATTGAAAATATTTATGAAATAGAGAATTAAATACACACAGAATGTTAAATTTTCAGTTTCGAAATTTTTTTTTTAGTAGGTAGTAGGTATGCTTAAATTAGCTATTTCACATATTAATCAAAGTGCTATTACTGTGCGGCAGCAATATTGAATGTTTTATTCTTTTGATGATAGTTTAGGATTTATTAAAATATAATTTCACTCTTTTCAGAGCTATATATTCACTGCTCTGTAGTAGTCTAAAAGCATAATTATTTGTCTAAATTAAATTAGCTTTTTACGAAAATACCATGTGTCTTTCGTTTTTCGAAGCCAAATAATGTGTCAGGTTTGTCGTGTTTCCCGGAGTGTCGTGTTATCGAAAGTCGAGTTTTCGGGGTTCTAATGTTGATCATATGACTCTAAAATGCTTAAAAAACCTTTAAAACTGGAAAATTACCCCCGGTATACCCCCCAATATTTTTTAAAAGTCGGCACCTCTGTTTATATATATATATATATATATATATATATATATATATATATATATAATATATATATATATAAATATATTTTTTTTATAAAAAAAATAAAAAAAATATATGTAAAAATAAAATATATATATATATATATATATATATATATATATATATATAAATATATATATATATATATATATATATATATATATATATATATATATATATATATATATATATATATATATATATATATATATATTCATATATATATATAATATATATATATATATATATATATATATATATATATATATATATATATATATATATATATATATATATATATATATATATATATATATATATATATATATATATATATATATAGATATGTATACCTATATATTATATTTTACCTCATCCTTTTTAAAATTTTTTCATTCAAAATAATTTTAATGTTAATTTTGTGAGAACATCTTTGAAAGTACCTATATTTGCTTTAAAAAATCATAAGATTCAAAATATTTCATGTTTCATTTGCTATCACCTCATAATGAAACTTACTATCAATGATGAGAGAAAGAGGTCAGAGCCACTCTTATCAAAAATTAATTAATATGTATCAGAATCAAATCACACTTATTTGATGAATATCCACAGTTCATAGACTTTCACTATATTACTCTTTGAAAATTTAGAATTGCGGTTTTCACTCGATGATTACATACCTAGGTGACCAAATTAGTTTGGCTGCGTAAGGAAACAGAGAAAATATTTTCGAATGATAAGCGCATATGGAAAACCAAGATATGATTACACACAATAATTTATAGAAATTGATTAATAAAAGTAAAGGTAATCATATATATATATATATATATATATATATATATATATATATATATATATATATATATATATATATATGTGTGTATATATAAATGATATATACAGGGTCCTGCAACAGTGGCGCGGTGTTCTATATCTCTATTTGGGAAACAGATAGAAATCTATATTTCTATAATATTACCTTATTGCTCGAGCTCGACAAAATAAAAATATTGTCGGTCACACAGGGTGTTCAATTTCTTTTAAGCGGATATCAACTATGTTTTTTCAAATGGCAACCTATATTTTTTGTCGCCTTTTCGGTTTCTACATAGAAAATGAAAGATACTTTGTATAGATCCTCATTTCGAAAATATATACGGTTTTCGAGATTTTTTGCATTTTTGATTTTTTTTTCAATTTTGGTCACTCAGAATATTTGAAATTATAAAGTTGTGCCAAGTCCAATTGAAATTTATTTTTGGTCAAATATTCTACATTGGTAACTCTCTCAAACGATATATCTGAAATCAACCTGCGATATACAGGGTATGAAAAATCGCTTGCCACATATTGTAAATAAAAATGTACAGAATCTTCCTTATTTCAAATGGAACACCCTGTATATTATAGATTCAGAAGAAGCGTTAAAAAAAGCTCTACAAATGTCATGAAGTATTAAGTTTACTAGTTTTCCTTAAAACAGCGGAAAATGGCAAATATTCATATTTCTTCGCTATAATCTCAATGAACTACTTTTCTGATAAATAATCTGTTGGTAGATAAATAAGTTGTGAATTACACCACAAAATATACCTGGTATATTTAAAATAATTTCAATCGTCTCAAAATTTGAGCCACATTCTTTCGATCTAAATCAACCTTTCAGCGAATAAAATATTTATTGGAAATCGGGAAGTCTGGAAAATGACAGATCAAAATATTTTCCTTCAAATAAGTATTAAAATCTTTAGTGATTCGTTAAGTAGAACTTTCGATATGATTTCATCAGAATGTTGTTAGATTATATCGAAAGTTCAACTTTACGAATCACTAAAGATTTCAATAATTATTTGAAGGCAAATATTTTGATCTGTCATTTGCCAGACTACCCGATTTCCAATAAATATTTTATTCACTGAAAGGTTATTTTAAATCGAAAGAATATGGCTCGAAATTGAAGATTATTGAAATTATTTTGAATATACAATGAATATTTGGTGGTGTAATTCACAACTTGTTTATCTACCAACATGTTATTTTTGGAAAAAGTCGTTCATTGAGATTATAGCAAAGAAATTTGAATATTTGCCATTTTTCGCTGTTTTAAGTACTAGTAAACTTAACCATAGGGAATACTTCATGACATTTGTAGAGCTTTCCTTAACGCTTCTTCTGGATATATAATATATAGGGTGTTCCATTTGAAATAAGGAAGATTGTGTACATTTTTATTCACAATATGTGGCAAGCGATTTTTCATACCCTGTATATCGCAGGTTGATTTCAGATAGATCGTTTGAGAGATTTACCAATGTAGAATATTTGACCAAAAATGAATATCAATTGGACTTGGCACATAATTTCAAATATTCTGAGTGACCAAAATTGAAAAAAAAAATCAAAAATGCAAAAAATCTCGAAAACCGTAAATATTTTCGAAATGAAGATCTATATAAAGTATCTTTTATTTTCTATGTAGAAACCGAAAAGGCGACAAAAAATATAGGTTGCCATTTGAAAAAACATAGTTGATATTCGTCCAGAAGAAATTGAACACCCAGTGTGACCGACAATACTTTTATTTTGTCGAGCTCGAGCAATAAGGTAATATTATAGAAATATAGATTTCTATCTGTTTCCAAAATAGAGATATGGAACACCGCGCCACTATTGCAGGACCCTGTATATATATATATATATATATATATATATATATGTATATATATATATATATATATATATATAAATATATATATATATATATATATATATATATATATATATATACTTAATTATATATATTTATGTATATTTAGTTCAATTATATATCTCTGCTCTGAGCTTATTCGTTTACTTTAGAAATAGTTTTTGAAGATTATCTCGAAGCTTATTGACATATGCTTCTGTGGTACATTGTTAAATTCACAGTGAGTCAATTGGCTCATTTGCTCATTTTTCCATACTGTTTAGAAATTTAATTTAGCAACCGTAGAAGAGAACATTGCGTCAGGCATTACATACAAATGTATTAATCTATGAAAATAATTTCGTAAATTCAACCTTGAAATTTTTTCAATTTAAGGTAAATTGCCAGTTATTGACACATTAAGAAAGAAATTCTGATTCAAAAAATCATATTTTTTTTTCGCAAATAGACAGTGGAAATTATTTTCACTGGAAATATTATTCTGATAAATAAATGTGTAGTATTCCACTATTTCGAACAGCAGTTTTATTTGGAACATATTATCTGTATATCAATACCTGAAGAGGAAACTCCTTTTTGAGCATATTGTACGGTCGGAGGAGTGAGGCTTTGGCATAGTTAAGGTTTATATCGAGGAGTGCAAAAAGCTGTAATTAATATATAATACGATTTACAAATACGTTATTTATTTTTATTTGTAAATGCTTCATCCGACCTAATAGAACAAAATTCGATACTAA
>JARQZK010001510.1:0-55000 GCA_030704885.1 Cynegetis impunctata | reverse complement strand
AAGCAAACCTTCGGAATGTGAAAAACATGAACCCGCTGCCGTTTCATTTTATCTTAAGCAGTTGCGGAGTAATTTCCTTTTTCAATTTAATTTAGCTTTAGAGTCTAAAATTGAATATCTCGGAGTCAGTAAACGTTTATTTCAAGAACTCAGTGAACTGATATAAGAGCTGTATAACTTTCGATAATGAAAAATTTCTTATTTTTCACTTGTATATTACTTGTTGATTCTACCTTATATACGGTTGCTATAGATACACTCATTATGCCCTAGGGCGTAATGAGCGGGCTTAATGGATCAAAACGCCCGCTAATTGTACGAGGAGAAATGAAGAAATTTCCATTGATTAAATACTTCATAATCCTTGTTGTACACGACTCTGGATTTCTCCGGCAATTAATTATTCGCAGCTTTGGCTGCAGTTTCTATGATATTCTTGGGTAAATTCATTGTCATTTCTATTATATCTATATATAATGTTCATGGGGTTGAATCATTGTCAGTATCATGCATTTGCAGATGATTCCCAGTTGTACTTCCCTTTCGTTTCGGAGAGGGCTGCAGAGGCTTCTACATATATAAATCAGGATCTGGAAGGCATGGCTTGTATCTCGAAGGAACACAATCTTAGGCTGAATCCCTCTAAGTGCACTTCTATTTAGCTCGAGTGCTAAAAGGTCGATGGTACATGAGAATGTTTCTATTATGTTGGATGGCGTGGGTCTTTCTCAAAGTAATTCTGCTAAGAATTTGGGAATCATTATGGATGATCAATTACGTTTTCGTGATCATATTCTGCTTTTGGTAAGAAAATAATACATGTCTCTTAGGACTCTGTATATGAATGTTAGCATATTGAATTTTAAGATGCGTGAAAAACTTGTAGAAACGCTAATTTTGCCGATTCTGCACTATGGTCTGGTCCTTATTTATCCTTGTCTGGATCAATTTTCGAGGAATAGACTACAGCGCATTCAGAATTCATGTTGTCGGTTTGTATTCAGAGTACGCAAATATGAGAGGATTTCGGCTAAGATTGATCAACTACGGTGACTGAGAATGAACCAGGTTTTCTTTTTTCATATGAGTTCTTTAGTCCACCGAATTCTATCATCTGGGATGCCTTCTTATCTTCATTGTGGATTGAGTTTCAGAGGTAATTCTCATGCTGTTAATATTAGACATGGGGATACTCTCCACCTCCCTAGGTTTCGCCTAACTATCTTTGAAAGATCTTTCTCATAAAATTCTATAGCTATATATAATAAGATACCTAGGAATATTAAAAAACTCTCATTACATAGTTTCAAGAAGAAGATCAGATCGAGACTTCTATCTGCACAAATAGCTGTTTAATTTTTATTCAGGGCTACCTAATGAATGAACTTTAGTTTGTTATTGTCAATTTATATTCAATGTTTACATTCTCATTTACTCCTAATAATTTACGATTTGTTTCAGTTTTTTATTTCGTGTCTGGTTCATTATTTGTCTGTATTTCATTTCACATTGAGTTGTTTTATTCCATTAATTATCTATTTTCATTTCATTTTATATAGATTCTTAATTTTTGTCTTCTTTTTCTTTTTTTATATATATTGTTTTTTTGTTTGTTTTTTTGTAACTTTGTTTCATTGATTATATTTTGTTTTTTGTAGTTCGAGGTTGAGTAGAATAGCTTTGCTAGACTTCGCCTCTCATAGTCAATAAAGTCCTTATTATTATTATTATTATTATTATTATAAGACGACACAAAGAAAGCAGCAATGACTTTCACTGAATATTCACAAACGTCAAAATATCAACAAATGACATGCCTAAAATGAGAAGGAAAATGGAAAGTACAGGAGCAATGAACCGATTTTAAAATCGATTCTTCATTATAATAAAATAATTTTTTCGTGAACAATAAAATCTTGTATACACCACGGGCGTTACTAGATCTTTATGCCCATCGGGCAACATTCATCCCTCGGGCCAAAGACCTTCGGACTGAATGTTACCCTCGGGCGTTAGGATCTATATACTTAACGCACTTGGTATATAAATAACTATTTCATGGTTCGACAATTTTTCAAACTGGTAGAAAAAAGATGTTAAATTAATTACTCAATGGAATTCTTCTAACAATTTATTTATTCTAAAAAGAAAATACAATTTTATATACAATCTCAATCTAAATAATTAACTAAAATACATTCAACTCACCCAAAAAAAATCAATTTAATGTCATAAATCCAAACATCCTTTCAAACTATTTCAGATAAATACAATCTCAACAAATGATAATTATGTGTTCACCGAGGTTTCCATGTTTCATTCACAGTTTATGTTTATCCATGTTTCATTCACAGTTATTTGTGTTGTATAGGACTATGTTTCCTTATATCGGTAATTATTTTATTTCTAAATTTGAGGTGGTGGAAGAAGTGGAATTTTCTAAAACAAAAAAAAATTCAAATGCAAAGAAACGGCGGAATATATCAGTAGGTATGAAGTAGGGTATGAAAGTCTATATATTTAACATGAAAAATTGTATATTTTATCCGAACTGATATCAAGGAGGATATAAATCACTCAACAGATTTCTATAAACTGAGTTGATATCAATATACTGAAAAAAGAAGAACTCAGAAAGCTCTTGATATTCTACAAATCTATGTTGACAACCAGTCGATTTTCAACTTATTTCCTGTATAGTTGTCATGAGTACCAAGTATCTATAGTCTGGTCAATTTGCAGATTCCAGCGAAGCAAACGGATGCATGTAGGTAGTCGGGATCATAAAAGTGAACATGAAAGCATATAAGATGACAAATTTCCACTGAGGAACCTGAAGTGTGATATGAGCTTTACACATATCCATAAAGAAATATTAACATCTCTACTAAATCTAAGACAACAGAACATAGGCATACAGTTCCGATGGGTGAAAACCCATGTGGGTATCTCCTCGGATGAACTAGTGGATGAAGCAGCTAAAGCAGCAGCAAATAAGGCAGTTAAGATTGAGAAATGTGTTTTCTATGATATCTGCGCAGTTCTGAAGACGAAAATTGTGGAAAAATAGCAAAGTGAATTTCAGGATACAAGGGGTGCAATCTATAAGTGCATCAATCCGGTACTTTCAGACAAGACGTGATATAAAATGATTGAGAGTAGAAGGAAGTTCTTTTGAATTATATGTCTCCTAAGAAGTGGGCAAGCAATCTGCCATACTATATGTATAATATCACAGTGAAAGAAGACCCAATTCGTGAATGTGGTGAACAAGGATCAATTGATCACCTCACAATAGCTTGTAGTAACTACAGATATCAAAATATGGAGCTTATGTCGACTATCAACAAATTGATCCAATTTTACCAACACTATAGTTTCAATTTTTCATTAGCTCTCGATAACCTGAAAGTATATGAGTTGCTATTCGAACATATCGAAACGATAGGTCTGAAAATATTCAAAAAAAGACGGCGCGGAATTATCCTTATGTGAATCCATGTGTTGAAAACCTCTTTCCTTGGCTCAATTCTAAATATGTAAGAAGGAAAACGTCTCGACGAGTTCCTTGTGACTTCATATTATCTTAATGAAATGTAAGAACATTGAGTCATTAAATTTCCAGTCGTTAGTGCAGATCTCGGTGCAGATAGATAGAGTGTGTGGTGGCTAATGACTATAACAGTCAAGGCGAAGAAGGAGATATAAGTCCTTCATGGAATTTTAAAAAACATGAAAAATCATATATAGTAAATGTAAAAAAATATGATGATATTTAACACAAAAAAACTTCTCTATACCATTAAGTCGATTTCAAACATGGAACACAAAAAAATCATTCTATTAAAACCATAGAGATATTACATCTCTATGATTAAAACACCACAAGCACTCAAATAATACATGTTGAAGTACCTACACTAAACGCCGTTGAAACCATTTATGCATTACCTTAGTTTTTTCTAAATGAGCACCAATAGTCCAGTCAATTTATCCCATATAGCACCGATTTTCATGAAACATTGGATTTAGGTTCTACTTACCATCTGTTTCAAAGTCTACCCTGTGGCGGGGCTTGCTTTTTCCCTGAGGATGGATGCCACCCGTCGATGGGGTGAAATATTTTTCATTAAAAATAATTGCAGAAAGCGATACATTGACTAATTCTAAGCAACTCTTGTTCCATGAAGTTTTTTCTGAAAGCCAATACTTTTTCACATATTCGCGGGAGAAATTGTCGGTTTTTAGGCAAAAAAAAAACACATTTTCAGATTCTTTTTCGCGAATAACTGGAAAAATATTCAATCGGAAAAAATGTAAACAATAAACTTATAGCTTATGAAAAAAAAGAAAATCGTGTATTTATGATGTATGCAGACAGTTTGTTGAAAGTTGACTGGTATTTTCAATCGCCAAAATGGAAAGTTTCTACGTACAATAACCACAAACCAATGCATTTTTCGGGAAAAACTTATAAAACTTCATTAAAGTTCTTTAGAAAACCTTCATTTTTATTTCTTATAAAAGTTCCTAGCATCAAAACTGAGCGAGTTATGAAGAGAATGATGCCGATTCCTATTTTTTTGTTGGAAAAAAATAGTGAAAATCTCACCCCATTCGAAAAAAATCGTTGCGACTTTACAATTCTCTTCATTTTTGTTTTTATAATAAGTTCTGAGTGTTTGACCCTTTTAAAGTACTTCTTTCTGAAAAAATTGAGTTTGAAGAGAGAAAATCATTTTCGTAATTTAGAGAGAAATTGCATTTTCAAGATAACTCAAAAACTATTAATGATACGAAAAGTTTGTCGAGTACGACATTGTATGTTTTTTTCGTTTGAAAATTTCAGCGTTTTATTTTTTTTATAGGATAAAAATTGAGTAATATATGGCCATTCAAACTTTACGTGTGTTTGCGCTAATTACCCTTTTTGAGCCCTTTTAGCATGAATTTTTGAAAAAAATAAGATCTGAAAATATTGATTTAGATGAGCTTATAGCTCATTTTGCACTTTTGAAGGACTTGATTGCTCAAAAACTAAGCCAGTTATGGGGAAATAACCAAAAGCGCATTTTTGTAGAAATTAGAATATGTATATTAGTATATTGATGAATACACATATAGTGGTAAATACCAATCAAATTTCAACAAGCAATAATTCCGTTTGTATTGAGTGAGAATACATCGCAAACATACGATTTTCTTTGTTTTTTTATGAGCTATAATTTACATTCGATTAAATGCATATATTCGCGAAAAATAATCTGAAAACGTAGCTTTTTTGCCACAAAACCCACAATTTCAGCCGCGAATAAGTCGAAAAGTATTGACTCTCAGAAAAAACTTCATAGAACAAAAGTTGCTTAGAATTAGTCAGTTCATCGATTTCCCTACTTATTTTCAATGAAAAATTTTCAATACCAAGAAGGGGTGCATTCCACCCTCAGAGAAAAAGTAACCCCCGGCACAGTGAAATAGATGATAAGGAGAATCTAAATCAAAATTTTCAAACAAATCGGTGCTGTATGGGATAAATACACAGTTTATACTTTTTTTACTGTCATTGACTCGACTACAATAACAGAACAGGAATTCGAATTAAAAATTTTTTTTCATTACTTATATCGTTAGGGTCTTCCAGATGAGTGTTATATAGAAATTTGTAACTAGTCGTGAAGATATCTTTGATAATGGTTCAAACTTCGAAACTTTGTTCAGTAAATTTCAATTCTCCATGAGTTTATGGAATACCTGGCTCGAATCATCTAGTTGTTCCATATATTATTAGTTCTATACCAACATAACAAATACCCAAATAAAGAAGTGTCACAATACACGAGTTTGTATAATTTACGATCCATTCACACGAGTAAAATGGAATACAATTAGACCAGAATACCGGCTTCGTAATTGCTACGAGATCAACTGATGCAAATCGACGTAAACCAATGACGCTTACGTATATATTCCTAGTGTTTTTCCACGACGGATAAGCCTGCATTATTTTCGAAACATAATGTATTTTTGAGTGTTTAATGGGTTGTCAATGTTAAAAACAACATTCTTCAAACAGGATATAATTGAAGTGCTTTACTTTCTTGGGATCTACAAATTTTCTAAATATTCTGTTAACTCCTTGTCTACGTACACATAATTAGGCCAAGCTACAGAGATTTCGAGTGTGCATTTTGTGTAAAAAGTGTTAGAAGAAAACCAGCTGCGCCATTGTTTGCAAAATAGTTTGATATGATATAGTGATATGTTTTTCACTCGACTTTATTATTTATAACTTTGTTAATAACATTTTTATGCAGAAAATCGCGTTTTTTTTTTAGTTTTTTGCTTATAAAGTTGAAACTATCACAGTAATCGTGATGGCGTCTACAGACTAATTGTAGAAAATGAAAAGACAAAGAAAATGAGAGGTCGGACGACTCGATCAGATCCTTAGTTCAAGAGAAAATCGGATAAAAACAGCAAAAATGCAGTTTTTTCAAAAATTCATAACTCGGTTATTTTTTGAGATGTAGCGTAGATCTTCCGGTCGGTATGAGTTATTAATATAAACTTCATCAATGCGAAGAGCAGGAACTGTCCGATACATAGTTTTTGATCTGTGGCCATTTGAATATTTTACTATGCTATTTTCCAGCAGACCTGAATGCGACAGGTATGGTCCGATTTCAATTTACAAAAAAGATTTTGAAAGTAGAATTCTCATAGTTCAAAACGTTCATCTTGGTTTTATATGAAAACGCTGAGAAATATGTTAAAAATAAAGCTGAACATGACGAAATTACTATCATGTGCCGACGCTTTCGAATGTCATGCTTCTCCTTGCCTGCTACTCTACCCCCACTCTTCAACTACTATCACGCGCTCGGCCCTTTTTCGTCATGTTCAGCTTAATTTTTAAAATATTTCTCAGCGTTTTCATGTAAAAACAAGATGAACGTTTTGAACTACAAGAATTCTACTTTCAAAATCCTTTTTGTAAATTGAAATCGGACCATACCTGTCGCATACAGGTCTGCTGGAAAATTGCATAGTAAAATATTCAAATGACCACAGATCAAAAACTATGTATCGGACAGTTCCTGCTCTTCGCATTGATGAAGTTTATATTAATAACTCATACCGACCGGAAGATCTACGCTCCATCTCAAAAAATAACCGAGTTATGAATTTTTGAAAAAACTGCATTTTGGCTGGTTTTATCCGATTTTCTCTTAAACTAAGGGTCGGATCGAGTCGTCCGACCTCTCATTTTCTTCGTCTTTTTATTTTCTACAATTAGTCTGTGAACACCATCACGATTACAGTGATAGTTTCAACTTTATATGCAAATAACTAAAAAAAAACGCGATTTCCTGCATAAGAGTGTTAATAATAACAAAGTTATAAATAATAAAGTCGAGTGAAAAACATATCACTATATCATATGGAACTATCTCACCAAAAGTGGCGCAGCTGGTTTTCTTTTAACAATTTTTACATGAAAAAATCTCTGTAGCTTGGCCTAAATGTATTTTTGAGTGTTTAATGGGTTGTCAATGTTGAAAACAACATTCTTCAAACAGGATATAATTGAAGTGCATTACTTTCTTGGGATCTACAAATTTTCTTAATATTCCTTGTCTACGTACACATAATAGTTATTTGTACGAAGTGCGTTATATAGATCCGATGGGCGTAAGAATCGAGTAACGCACGTGATGCATACAAGATTTTATTTTTCACGGAAATTTAATTTATTATAATGAAAGAGCGATTTTAAAATCGGTTCATGGCTCCTATCCATTTTCCTTCTCATAGTAGGCATGTAATTTGTTGATATTTTGACGTTTGTGAATATTTTTGTCATCATATTTAGTGAATCTCATTGCTGCTTACTTTGTGTAGTCTTATAGAAATAATGGAAATAAAAATGAATTTACCCAAGAATATCATAGAAAATGCAGCCAAAGCTGCGAATAATCCATTGCTGGAGAAATCCAGAGTCGTATACGACAAGGATTATGAAGTATTTAATCAAAGAAAGTTGCTTAATTTCTCATCGTACAATTAACGGGCGTTATGATCCATTATGCCCGCAAAAGCGGGCGTAATGGCCTAGGGCATAATGAGTGTGCTTATAGCAACCGTATCCAAGGTGAAATAAGCATATAATATACAACTGAAAAATAAAATGAAATAAGCTTCTAGGCTTTGTTTTATACTAGGGTATCGAATAGAATTACGAGTTGCAATACAACCACATATCTATCATTAGAGAGAACAAGAATTTCAGCAATTTCAAATATTTTAAAGGCCATCGTTTATAATCAATATCTAATATTGTTGTTTCGCACTTAACATTTGATAACTTCCCAAAATGTATACCCTCCAGAAACTTGAATATGATTCCTATAATTCCTTATTTCATCATTTGATAATAGTTTCATTATTTATTAATTGATAATTGTTGAAATTGCGCTAATTCCCGGGCCAATTCTGAATGTGCTATATATATATTCACTGAACAATAATTGATCGATTTGCAGAAATAATATTGAACGTACCTATGAATGAAAATTATAAATTAATGAAGACTGTATACCAAGAGGAGACAGTTTAGTGAGACGGCAACGGGACTGCACACACGAATAAATAATAATACATCTCTTATGTTTCCTTTTTTAGTTTGAAGCCAAGTAATTCTTGCAAGGTAGTTTTTCCCAAAAAAATTTGAAGTGTTTATCGAACTCCGTTGACCTTATTTCAGAATTCAAAACAGAGATATGAGACTTATATTATATAATCGATATACCTACGTCTGTTAAGTCCATGATAAATACCTCAAATATGTTTTATGTTAGGCAAAGAGCTAAGTTCAAAGTACATTTGCCTATAAAATGAAACGGAACTTGTTACCTGATTATATTATAATAAAGCGAGGGTATTAAGGGTTGTAAATGATCACAATACTAGATATTTTACTCTGTGTTGTATAGAGACTTAATTGAATGTCATAAACTTGCTGCAGGTATTAGCAACTGGGACAGTCTAAAACTATTTCAAATACTATAAAAAATTATTTTGAGTGAGTATATTGCAATTTAATGTTTCTTGAATTCAATTATATAATATCCTAAGTTTTTTTACGATGCATAACCGTCGTCACGTGATGCGAGTCCGGGATACTTTGTGATGTTACCTGGGTGATGTTACCACGGGTTGAATAGTACCCCTGCAGTGTTCCATTAGGATTGGAAGTTGGAATCGATAATTCGAAAACATTAGTATCTTTAATTAGAGTCATAGATTGAGGAATTGAAATCATAATTTGATGACCACGCCTCTACTTAAAACTAATGAAAATGATTCAGAGTTGACAAAGACATAGACCTCACGGTTGTTGAACGGTCTATGTCTCATTGTTCAAGCGGGCCGTATTAATATATTCGGGATGAAAAGTAGTCAAAATTTTCTGGAAGGTTCTTTTCTGCCAGTGAAATTCCCAAAGAAACCAGACTATCCCTCGGATTATTCGTTTCAAAAATAACCTTTTTGTACAACTGTCGAAAAAAGACTACACTCACGAATCGCTGTGCATACGCAAAGTTTTCCATTTTTTAACTAGTGAAAAAAAGATATTTTTTCACTGTGAAAACAAGACCATAGAATATAGAAATAATGCATTAAATGAAAATTAATAAGAATAACAAAATTATTCATTGCAATAATAATTAATTGTAAAATTTGAACAATTATTTCCAATATTTATTCCCGAGGACGACGATACTTATAGTTGGTTGTCAGATATTGTCTTGTTTTCGTCAGAAATGCAGGGAGTATTAGTGGATATGTCTCCGTTGGAAGTGGATAGTTGACAGTTTGAAATTTCATTAGAAATATCAATTTTGTTATTTAAACTGTTCTTGGTTTCACTTACTCTGACATAATATCATAGAACATATTGATAAACATACTTGACTGCATGGATTTTAATTTTTAAAATAAAATGCCTTTTAATAAATACTCATAAATTAAATACTTTTTGCCAGTTGTACAAAAAATATTTTATTTTTCACTTATATATAATATGTTTATTTCACCTTGGATACGGTTGCTATAAACACACTCATTATGCCCTAGGCCATTATGCCCGCATTTGCGGGCATAATGAATTCAAAACGCCCGCTTATTGTACTAGGAGAAATGAAGCAAATTTCATTGATTAAATACCTCATAATCCTTGTCGTATACGACTCTGGATTTCTCCGGCAATGAATTATTCACAGCTTTGGCTGCATTTTCTATGATATTCTTGGGTAAATTCATTTTCATTTCCATTATTTCTATAAGACTACACAAAGAAAGCAGCATGACATTCACTGAATATGATGACAAAAATATTCACAAGCGTCAAAATATCAACAAATGACATGCCTACTATGGGAAGGAAAATGGATAGGAGCCATGAAACGATTTTAAAATTGCTTTTTCATCATAATATAATAATTTTTTCGTGAAAAATAAAATCTTGTATGCACCGCGTGCGTTACTAGATCCTTATGCCCATCGGGCAACATTCATCCCTCGGGCCAGAGACCCTCGGGCCGAATGTTTCCCTCAGGGCATAAGGATCTATATAACGCACTTGGTACATAAATAACTAGTTTGTATTTCGTGAGCGAAAGCAGTATTTCAAGGCGCATTCGAATGAATTTTAAGCCTCGGTCTGACGATCTCGGCTAAAAATTTACATTCTTATGCGCCATTAAAAATAAACTGATTTCTCACACTCAATACAAAAATTACTATTTTCAAGTGAAACTTCTCTGCACGCACGAGGGGGAAATTCTTACGGAAGGAACGGATGTGAAATGAAACGGATGTGGGATTAAACGAATGTGGGATGAAACGGATGTATGTCCAAGAAGGGAGGGAGACAGCGATCGTGACCGATTGAGAGAGAGAGAGAGTGAGAAAGGGTGAACATGGCATGAAGCACGTAGCCATAGAGCGACATGAGTGAGACAGCGAGTGAGATAGTGAGATCGTCTTACTGTGCACTAAATAAAGTGACCGCCGTCGTGTGTCTTGCGTTCTTCTCGTAATCAACGATCAGCTGACGAAATTTTCATCTCAGACACGACGATCGCGTACTTATCGACGCTATAACAGCGGTCGCGATTCCGCGACATTGGTTCAGCTTTTGCAATTCAAAACGGCGCGACTCGCCGCGATTAGGCGGCGATCGCGTCTGATGCCGGCCCAACATTCAATTTCTATGAATTTTCTACACTTTTATTATTGTTTCCTAACATATCTTCCTTTTTCCTTCCTCTAAGTCTCGGAAAACTAAAGCTTCAGATTAGTATAAATATAAACGAGATTTGAAATTTAGTTTGCCTAAGAAGTTTCACTTCTGACATGTGTACTTTGCACGCACGAAATTTTTTTTAGCTTAAAAAAACTTTGATTTCAAAAACAGTTACATTTCAATCTAATTCATCGTCTAATTCATTTTCAGGTATAGATTTTCTATAAAATTGTCAGGAAATTAACCTTTATAGAATATCTCGAATATCAATATGTGAAAAGCCTCATACAACAAAGCAGAATGTTATTGTGATATCTTTCTCAATGCAGTCAACCAAAAATAACCATTACGGTACGTCTAGTTCTCATGAAAAAATTTGACAACTTCATAAAAAACTCTCCACAAACAATGGACGAACGTAAAATAAAGTTGAAATAAAAAATCAGCTTTCGTTGGTATACGAATTTCAAATTTCAAAATAGTAGATGAATTATGTGAAAAAATACTATATACTCTGCATTCCTTAAAAAAGTACTATGAGTATAGAATTGCATGATACTTTCTTTGTACTACTTTCGAATATATATTCATTTTTTCTGATCTATGGAACTGCAGATTAATGCCCCGGATTGATTAGAATTTTTACTAAAGTATTGGAAGTCATGACAAAATTTTTTAAAAATTTTCGTCGGCTTCAGTCTCCAATAGTCATTGAATTATCAATCTTCCATCATTTATTAATGAAATTATTTTTCTACCCATCAATATGTGTACAGTGTGAACTAGGTTCCTTCAATTATCAATTATCATTTTGAGCGACTACCTAGATTGCAATAACTAATGCATATACAATTGGCCGAAGTTTTGTGTAAAAAATTTCTACTTAAAAAATATCACTGTCCGATTGATGAGCTTAATCGAGAAGGATGGGCACTTTTTAGTAAAATTCTATGCGTTTTGACTCAACACAACCCAGATACTTGAAACCATGCCATTTAGTTTCTTCATAATGCTACTCTACAGTTATGCACACTTAAGGTGGCGCCATCTTGGTCAAACAGACCATAAAAAGTTTGTTGTTTTTGTTGAATTTCTCCCATATATAAAACGTTTACTCGAAGAGTAAGAGATATTTTAGGTAGACAAAATAGGAGGAACGAGTTACTTCATCAGTCATGTCAAGAGTCATGCAACTATTTTAAGGGGTGTGCAAGGGATGTGTAACTTGAACTCTACCTTCATGGGTGTGAGCTCGTGCAAGAATGATGTCCTATAGATCTTCTTCTGTTATTCATAACTGAACCACTATGAGTTGTACTAAAATAAAACAGTTCAGAATATAAAACGTTTTGACAAAACAAACATTATTTTCCACTCGAGATATTTATGGATTTAAATATTTCTCTAATCAAAAACTCCTGATCTATACGCATAACAGGAAGTTCCCACATCAGAGTTTATGCTTCTATTTTGAAGTTCTCTTTGAACAACGTATTAAAATATAAAGATATCATCAATATAAACAAATCAAGCTATTTTTAACAGAAAAACTTTAAATGAAATCCCCTTTCAATCATGGAAAATATAGAATATATGCTAATATAAAATATTGTTCATTTGAAATTATAAATTTTGAATCAACTGTAAGCAAAAAAAAACTCGTGAAGAGTCACTAAAGACGTATTTTTCGAGCGAAGTGCATAAAACATATGTTCCTTAATTTGATTACAGTATTGTTTTGTGATTTTGTTATGTGTAAAAGTAAAAGTTTTATAAATTGGTTATGTCTAATATGGTTTTTGGATTTGCATTTTGCTGTACTGCTGATTTTATAAAAAACTGGCTGCTTGCTCGTTAGAGCAATCTTGAATTGTTTTGTAAGTAATTTTTAAAAAAACACGAAGAATACTAATTATTAATTTCAAAGTTTTTTTCTGACTTGTGTATAAGGAAAAGTTCTCATAAAAATAACATTTTTAGCATCCTGATGAAGTCTGCAATTGGTAGACGAAAGCTTGATGTTTGAATAAACAAAATATTAGTAGCACACTGCATCGTCTTCCTCTAGTATTTTGGTATTACTCTATTGCCTTATATATATATATATATATATATATATATATATATATATATATATATATATATATATATATATATATATATATATATAATCTCTTGATAATTATTAGCAATAACAGGCTGATTGAATCTTAAAAAACTCGATTTTATTATAAAGTTTGTATAGATTTATTTATTGATTTACTAATCAGTTTCAAACTACACATATTTCAGTACTTAAATCTAGTATACTACCATAGAGGAAATCACAGTTATCTGTTTATGGGACTGGTTCCAAAAACTACTTAAAATAAAATTATAATTGATAAAATTTTTGAGAAAAAGTTGTTTCCATAACTAAGAAAACTGTAAAAAAGTAAGTAATTAACCATCATCAGACTTGTTTATTACATTATATTTGATAGTTTGCAGAATAAGAAAACTGGGAACTTCTTTTTTCAAATTATTTGCTCTATATGTATACTCCAAGTTGTATATATGTATACTCCAAGTTGATGAGGACCAAAGAGTCCGAAACACGTGTCAACGGCTGCTTCCATATAAGCGTGCTATACCGATAATTCAACTCCACTTCTTTAATGTTTTCCCATACTAATTTCTTTGTTGTTAGATAAATAGTACCCTATTATTATTATTTTCAAACATTACGTAGGTAAAGGTTTCTTTGGTTTCCCTTACCATCTAATGATAACAATTTTGAATATTAATATTAGACTAAATAGCATATACAAAGCTGCCCTGTTCTATTCAATTTTTTCAAATCAATAAATGTCAAAGAAATTTCAATTACGAATATCATAGTGAAACGTCAACTTTTTAATAAAATCGAGTTTTTTAAGATTCAATCAGCCTGTTATTGCTAATAATTATCAAGAGATTAAAAATAGATCACAGGCAACAACAATTCGAATAAATAATTAAATATTGCAAGCTGAAAATATGGCAATGATCCTAAACTTAAGCTGAGATTTTTAAGCATTGTTCTAAACTGTAAGTACCTTTTTTAAAAGATTTGAAATTCTAAATAAATAAAAAAAATTCATTAAAAACGGCTACTTCCATATAAACGAACTATACCGATAATTTTGCTCTACCTATTTAATATTTTCCCGCAACTAATTTCTTTGTTATTGTTTATTTACTCGTTCTTAGATCTCGCGGATAGCATTAATCGCCTCCGTGGCAAAGTTTGACCAAATCTCCCATACCGGAGAGTTCAAACAATAAACCACAATTGTGTGATTATCTTCCGTATCAGAGGATTTTGTTTGTTGTACTATTTTCATCTTCAAATTTTCAATCCATTACTTGGCTACGCCGTTCTGATGAGGACCAAAGAGTCCGAAACACGTGTCAACGGCTGCTTCCATATAAGCGTGCTATACCGATAATTCAACTCCACTTCTTTAATGTTTTCCCATACTAATTTCTTTGTTGTTAGATAAATAGTACCCTATTATTATTATTTTCAAACATTACGTAGGTAAAGGTTTCTTTGGTTTCCCTTACCATCTAATGATAACAATTTTGAATATTAATATTAGACTAAATAGCATATACAAAGCTGCCCTGTTCTATTCAATTTTTTCAAATCAATAAATGTCAAAGAAATTTCAATTACGAATATCATAGTGAAACGTCAACTTTTTAATAAAATCGAGTTTTTTAAGATTCAATCAGCCTGTTATTGCTAATAATTATCAAGAGATTAAAAATAGATCACAGGCAACAACAATTCGAATAAATATATATATATATATATATATATATATATATATATATATATATATATATATATATATATATATATATATATATATATATATAAACGGATTAAAAATTACTCCTGCACCGGACGGCTTTCCTTCGATATACTGCAATACTATGTACTATGGGATAAAATACGACTAAAAATATCTATTCAGAGGTAGAAATTTAACCTTTCGTGCAACTCAAGCGAATATTTCGTATCTTTAATTTCTGACCCTGTAATGATACGTACTGACTTGTCAATGAGTCAGTCTTGATAATGAGGTCATAACTCGAAACATGTCGACTTTTCGTTACTGCTAAATACAGTATCTAAATATTTTTTATATTGTGAAACATAAGCCAAGTGTTTTTATTTTAAAGTTTATACTTTATTCTTTAGAATAGTTTCAATTTATCTTTATGGTGAGTTAATTATTGAAACGAAGTAAAATTCTGTGAGTAAAATCTGAAGACGTTGTTATTGAACCAAAACCTGTTTCTCGTACGAATTAGATATAATTTCAATATTATAGTGAAAAAATATTGCTCTTGAGAAGACTTACATATATGAAAGATCTCATAAAAGATATATTGAATATATTACTTTTATACTCATAGTTTTGTCAGATTTCATGAGTTCTTGTTATTCTGCTTGTTATATGTGAAGTATATCAGTAGATTCGCAAATATTTGCCTTGTTCAAACATATACTACGAACATGGATCGACTATTTG
This sequence comes from Cynegetis impunctata, assembly GCA_030704885.1. Classification (NCBI taxonomy): domain Eukaryota; kingdom Metazoa; phylum Arthropoda; class Insecta; order Coleoptera; family Coccinellidae; genus Cynegetis; species Cynegetis impunctata. The sequence continues at coordinate 39,127 of JARQZK010001510.1, read as the reverse complement.
AGCATGTGATAATAGTAAGTGGGATTTATCTTTCGGTTGCCACTTTGTCATAATATTGATCATCACAAAAAAAAACTATGGACCTATATTCTGCAAATACGGAAAATATTCTGATCAGGTATCAAATATCTCTGCATGTTCTGATTCTCTTGTAGTTGCACTTTTATCGCAATATTTAGAGTGGAATTTAAATCAAGTTTTTTGAAGTTCTATATATTTCATACTTCCTTGTTTCACCACAAAAACCAAAGTTGTGATAGATAATATATAACAGTTTGTTCAAGCTACTTTAAGGCATAATAATCACTATAGTTTTATGCATCATTTAAGTCTAATGAACGCTGTGTTTCCTTTCACTAATAATGACGATTAGATATTATCATTTTACGAAAACTACAATAATCTACTGGACAAATGTTTAGTGTCTGTTGTTCAGTAGTAGTAATGCATAATATTTTTTATCGTATCATTGAAGATTAAGACATTTTTATCCTGAATCTTTATTAATAATTATTAACATCATAAACGCACCAAAACCTACATAAAACATTAGTTACTCATAATACATCAGTTACCATAATATAATACGTTAGTTACGAAAGCATAATACGTTAGATACCAATAATAATAGTAGAACTAGTTTTCATGAACATATAAAACAATATTTCGACAGTTTTGAATCTTGATGGATACACCTTTGCCGTTAGCGTCTGCTTGTCCTCTAAAACGTCATCTTCCGTATAGTGGTCATCTTCGCTAATTCATTGGTTCGTTAGGCTCCTCGAATTCCAATTAAAAAAAGCAACTTTCATCATTAAAAATTCCTCATCTGGGACAAAAAATAAAAATTCGTTGACTTGTTCTCTTGTAAATACTTTTGACTTTTTTGCTGTAATCCAACATTTTTCTTCTTGATGAAACGTATTAAAGCGCCGTATTTATCGTTTTCCACACATTTCTTAAGTTCTAACATGGAATATTCCGGCCATAAGGATGAAGCAGAATATTTCTCAGAGAGTTTTGCGAAATACACCAGCCACACCGTTTCTTCTGCACCTTGAATATGTTCTTTGTTCCGCCACTCACTAAACTGCCGATATTATTTTTTATATGGGATTTTAGAATTATCCGGAAGCATATATAAACACACTCATTATGCCCTAGGCCATAACGCCCGCTTATTGTTAGAGTAGAAATTAAGCAACTTTCATTGATTAAATACTTCATAATCCTTGTCGTATACGACTCCGGATTTCTCAGGCAATGAATTAATCGCATCTTTGGCTGCATTTTCTATGATATTCTTGGGTAAATTCATTTTCATTTCCATTATTTCTATAAGACTACACGAAGAAAGCAGCAATGACATACACTTAATATGATGACAAAAATATTTACGTCAAAATATCAACAAACGACATGCCTACTATGAGAAGGATAATGGAAAGAATAGGAGCAATGAACCGATTTTAAAATTGCTTTTTCATTATAATAAAATCTTGAAATCTTGTATGCACCACGTGCGTTACTAGATCCTTACGCCCACCGGGAGTAAGGATCTATATAACTTGGTACATAAATAACTATTTCAGTATGAGTATTTATGAGAACAAGATCTCATCATAGACCATTTTAGGTCACGTGACTTTGACAAGTCCTCTATGTTCACTTGGTGGGCAGACAAACTTTATTGTGTAATTACTGTCATTTGATACTCGTTATTGAGAAATGCATTTGTTTGTTTTGTTGAGTTTTATAGTATTTCAGAGTGAAAATTCAACAAATTCTTGAGTTATGTCTCGTAGTAATAAGCAACTCTTACCGATGATGTGAAAGCCCGCTACGACAAGAAATTGGAGATAATAGACGATATAGACCCATATTCATTTAGAGAAGTCAGTTGTCCAAGGATCTGGAAGTAATCCCTTCAGTATCTTTGATGGATTTGGTAAATTGTATAATCCTTAGTCATAGCTTCTACACTGGACAGCAGCTTAAAACCTACAAATCTTTATTGGCCTACAAATATTATGAGTCTGGGTATGTCCAAGATCTTTTGGCTCGACAAATGAATGATATTGCCTACATTGTTGTTGGAAAGGTAGGCATAGCAAACAATTTTATTATTTCTAAATGTTATACTTCACTATTATATTTTTTTATCAATAACTTTCTCATTGCTACAGATTAGACTTTCTCAAAAAGCAAGGTTTGGCTAATCCCGTTATCAGATGGGGTTGTTTCCAGTGAACATTGCACATGTGTGGCAGTTTTGGGGGAAGTTTGTAGTAATGTGACAGCATTGTTGTTTTGTTTACAAGCTTGTCCAGCTGAAAACGAAAATGAATCCACAAAGGGCTTGCACAGTGGCCTGTACCTTCTACGAAATCCATTGACTTGATTAAATAATTTAGTTTGTTGTCAAAAATGAATAAATAATTTCACATTAACTGTTTTCAATTTGTCAACAACATTACATAGGGTTGAAAATAAGCAATATCTGTTTTTAAATAGCTTTATTATCTCCAAGAAAATACAAAGTGATCATAAATTAGAAGTCACCTTACTCTAAACAATTGATTAACTATTTCAATCTTTGGCACGCTTATTGTGATAAATCCTGGAACAAGAATATGTGTTATTTGATCATGAACATAAATAACCACTTACTAATCTTTTTGAATCGTTCATCTGACCTCACTGTACTTCTTTCGTGTCGATTCAGGGACTGTACATCTTTTTTTTCACCAACTATATAAGTATCCCATGTTTTGAGTGGGTGCCCAATCTGGGTTATTCTTATTCTCTAGTAGGGCTGGTTGTCTTAAATATATAAGAGCATTACTTTCATTTAGCTTTTAGCATAATTGTCTTGTTGTTCTTTTTGTACCTTTTTGTAGGATATTATTTTGAAATATCAAGGAACCAAACTCAATTATAATCAGAATACTCACCCGATAGGAAATGTCTTGAACAAATTCTAGCATTTCTCAGCATACTTTCGCTCAGAGGACCCCTTTTTAAAGCCCTAACCCATAAGTCACGTCGTTGTTTTGACAAGGCATTTAAATAGTCTCAACGGTTTTTCAGCGCGATGGGAATCCTGAAGAATCGAACTTGATCTCTTTCCGATCTCATTGAACACTTAACAACACAACAAAACATTGGCATTTTAATAATATATTGCAAACTCCGTAACGACTTTTACACTGTAAACATAGGCCGAAATGTTTGTCTGCCCACCAAGTGAACATGGCGGATTCGTTTTGACAGTTGTGATGTCATCCTAAAATGATCTATTGTGAACTTGAGATGGTGTGAAAAATTCATATATTTCAGTTTGAAAATAAACGTAATAGAATTTTTCAATCAGAATTTTTCATGAAAATTTATAGCTAAACAAATTATTTTACATTATTGACAAATAAATCTGACATGTACAATACTGAGCATCTAATAATGAAGCATTCAGAAGGTAACAACAAATTATGTTGAACTTGTGCGTTTCACTCATTATGCTGACGAATTGAGAGCTAATGGGCAATTTTTTCTAAGCATTTACCTTGAATTTATGGTGAACGATTTCAATCACAATATTCCTTTTTGAACTTTATATTGGTGACATTAATAATTAAATCACCTTATGTGTTAGTCTGTTCTATAGGGTTGACATGCTAAGTTCCTTTCTGAAACAAAACATCTCATAACGAGAAATACATTTGTTGCCCAATGACAATCAAAATAAAATGAAAACTTCAATATACCTACCTACTGCATAAAGTAAATATGGAAAATTTTTCAATAATTTAAAAAATTGTCGAACAACTTTCCAAGGGAGCTGGTTATATGGATTTTCGATCTGTGCGGTGAATTGTTGGTTTCCAATATCTTTAGTGGGAGGGCACTCCGAGATGATGAGATCTAATAAGATTTATGCAGATTTTGAGTCAGGGTGACTTGACGATTACTATAATTCACTGTTGGATTATAAATGTAGATTTCTTCGTCGGGGAATACATATAACTAGCCCCCTTGGAAAGTTGTTTGATAATTTTTAAAATTATTGAAGAATTTTTCTTGTTCACATTAAAAATGAAATGGACATTAACTACTGAAATGACTCATGATAATAATCATGTTATCTCATAATGAGGGCAAGTACCTATTAAAGTATTTTGTCCACGACTGTACTATAAATCATTCATTATACGTGTGTTTCCTGAAGTACAATTATACCTATTAATCACTAGTGAATAATGGTTTATTATACACTGCATGACGTCACACTCAAAATGTATGTCCAAACTTGAGACTCATCATTCACATTGTTAGGACAGTATTGTTATTAGATTTTTAGGTTTTATGTAACTAAAATAACTATAGATTCAATGCCTTCGTTTATTTTCGACATTTGTTCTGTTAATATTAATATAAATAAATAAATGCAAAATTATCTATTTCATTTTTATCAGAGTGAAAGAAAGGAATGGAATCGATGTCACGTGACATAGTTGACGTTTACGTGAGTATGCAGTTTTCACTGAACACAGAAAATGTTATGTCAACGCTTTTTATAACTATTTTTATTGTTGAAAATGCAGTCCTTGACAAAGTATAGTATTCTACCCGCACAAAATCACAATTTTTCACTCGGGTGAAAAATAGCAATCATTTTGTGCTCGTTGAATAATATACTATTTTCTTAATCCCATACTGTTATTTTGATTTAACGGTATTCAGATGACAATTGAAAAGTCAGTGTTAACGGCCGCCGGCCGTTATAATTTCTTAACGGCCGGCGGCCGTTAAGAAATCACTTGTTCAAATATTTATTTCAAAACATCATTCTGCTTACAATAACAACATTGAAATCTTGGCCCACAGCGAGTTGGGAGAATAAACCCCTGATTTTCATTTCGCATAGGCTAATAATACATCTTCATTAACCCTTACTGGAACAGTGGTACAAAAATTGTACCACCTTTTCCCGAACTAGCGCAGCACAGTGGTCTATATAACATACCACTCATTTTATCGCAAATTTGATGCGGCACGGAAGCTTTAAAAGTGTACCACCTAATGCATCGCGTGGATATATGCATAATACGCATATCTTGTGCGCAAATGTAAACAACCCATTTTTCAGACACTAGTTTCTGCGACGCATTTGCAGGATAGTACACGTTTATATTCAAACCAATTTTTTTGTGAATAAGTACCATCTTTTTTTCATTTAAATTTATTTGTAAGTGTGTTTATCTTATAAGCTTCAAGAATAGTTTTCATCAAGTAAGTATATTTAAATTTTCTTAATATTTTGTCCAGAATGTAGTGGTACCTAATATGTACCAATGCGCCGTACGTATATAAAGGTTGGTCATGAACTACTATTCCAGATACAATGGAATATTTGCCATTCACATTGAAAGGACTAACCTATGCTGAGCTTATGGAGGAAATAGAAAATATTCCATCCGGTGCAGAATCTATTGTTGACGAGGACGAAGCTGACGAGTCAGAACATTCCTTGCAGAATACAATTTGTATCGAAAATTTGGTTCAAGATGTCGAAGATGACATCATTGATGACTTGTGGGACTATGATGATGATATCCCTCTGATCAATTTAGTTCAAAAACAAGAATATAGAATAGGTAACGATTCGAATATCCGTCCTCTAAAGTGGAGAATTACACAGGCCGTGAATCCAGCCCCACCTTTTGAACATAACTGCGGAATTACTTATATAGTCCGCAATGTTCATAGTAAAACTCCATATGCTTTTTTCAATATAATTTTTACTGACGACTTACTGCAATACTTGGTATTCCATAAAAATTTGTATGCTACACAAGAAGGTAGGAATTTCATACCTACCACTGTATCTGAAATGAAAATATTTCTTGGAATCAACATTTTGATGGGTCTCAAACCCTTACCTAGCTAAAGAGACTTGGAGTTTTAGTCCAGATATGCATGATGCATATATAAGCCAGTTTATGTCGGTAAATAGATTTGGATGGTTGCTCACTCACTTGCACCTAAATGATCTTTCAGGCATAGTGGTACACTATATGTACCATAGAGCCACACGATTTTTTTGGGAAAAAAATTTACATTGATTTTTCATTATATATTCATATTTCTTCCTGAATAAATACAAAAACATAAGTAATTACGAACTTTTATTTGTCGTGCCACCCATGCAAGATATCTTCGCTGATCTCTGTGCCAATAAGGGTTAACCACCTTTACATTCTTGCTTTTACGCCACATTTCAAAATTTTCATATTCTTTTTGATATCGCTCTTGAGTTATTTTCGGCAGTTAATCAACACTCGCTGCACTGCACATGATTCTCCCAATATTTCTAAAGGAATTTGATTTTGTTCCTCAATTTCATTAATTTCATCCATGGTTGCCGTTAAAGCGAACTTGAGAACACAAAAAACTGACGTTGTTCATAAAACTGTAAAACTGTTCCATGACAACAGAGTGCACGACGTTGGGATTTTTCTTTAGAATTGCGAGGTACGGGGTTTTTTCTTTCTTCGGAATCAAAATATAATCTTTCAACGGGATAACGAAAAATTTTCAACGACACACGGCCGATACGCAAATAACGGATTCGGTCAGTTATACAATATCGAACCTCATCCGTTATTTGCTACATATCGGCCTTGTTACGTTAATAACTATAGTCCTGGAAATGTCTGATAAAAATGTGAATAATTTCATTATTCACTCCTTCCAAATTTTGTTTCACTTGTTCAGGTTATCCAATTTTTCCAATAACAAAAACTAATCTTTGGGAGTTAACATCCTCCGCTCATTTTAGATTAGCAAATGTCGAATAACTTTAACCCTAAAATGGTATTCGACATATCATCGTCTTATGCTGCCTTGAATTAATCCTGATAATGGAATTAATGTTCTAATGTTCAATCAAAATTTTTGTAATAATGGAATATTCCGTGATGAAGTATACTGAAGAAAAGGGACAGAGTAAATTAATTAAATGGAGATAAATGAAAGCTACAAAAGCTTCAGAAATTTCATGTTTCTGTATATCTCCGGGGTGCCATAAATTAACAGTCTCATGTTTGAGATTCAGAATTGTATTTTTTCTACGGAATATTTTTAACATGACAGAGAGATGTGATAAATATCAGTAATAATGGCCTGAAAGCTTTCAGAATAGTATCTGGAATTCCGCACGTAGAGCTTTATAAGAGAAGTTTTTCGCAATTAAATTTTACCTTTACGATATTCATTGAACTCCTTTATACTTCAATAATTTTTTCCGCTTATAAAATATTCGTTCCTCTTCTGTACGAATAAATTGGAACAGTTGGGTCCATTATACATTTTGCTTGTGAAATGAAAATCAATACCACTCAAGTTGAGTTTTTAAGAACCAGCACGAAGACATGCAATACAATTTTTTCCATACATATTTTTTGAGAAAAATATTGTTGGAAATCATGTATAATGCATTTGTTTGCGTGATTTTCTATGTTACATGTTTTTTTCATATTTTCTCTTGAATATGCTTTTAATAATAGGTATTCACTATTTATATTTGCAACGTTGCCTTTTGATCCTTTTGGATTATTTTGAATAATTGCTCAGAAGCCTTTCATGAACAAAATTAAGGAATATATATATATATATATATAAATATATATATAATATATATATATATATATATATATATATATATATATATAATATATATATATATATATATATATATAATTATATATATATATATATATATATATATATATATATATATATATATATATATATATATATATATATATAGATATACAGTGCTTTCATGAAGAAAGGAACAAATTCATTAAAAAATTAGGTTTCTATTTCATGTTAAAATCCTCGGACAGGTCGATTAGTATTTTTATTTGGGCAATTTTCGCAATAAAAATTTTGTATACAGGGTGTCTCATTCAAGAGCTATGGCTTTGTCATTAGTTTTTTTAAAGGTAATACCCTGTATATTATTTCACTTTACAATTCTACGATAAATTCTTATCACTTTTTGTGAACATACCATATGCCTCAACTTGATGGATTCCCAGATTATAACGGAGATAGAGGAGCACCTGGAGATTTAAAATGTGGATTAAAAGTACAAAAAAAAATTTAGGTAAACATTGTCATTAAATCTGAAGAATGAAATTTCACATGTACCATCTGAATTCATTCACTGGTGCTGTATAGTCCGCAGTTTTCACGTTTTTAACGCTCCAGGCACTACACTACTTCATTGTTTAAGAAAATGCAATTACTTGAGAGAGAACGTATTGAAGTACTTATGATGATTGGTTTTGGAGATAGGGTGCGTTCACAAGAAGAAGTCTGCAATCTATTCAATGAAAATCATCCTGATCGTCCGCCAATTACTAGATCGACAGTCAGCAAAATTGAATCAAAATTCAGGAGATACGGCCACGTTAGAGATTTACCTAAAGGAAGACCACCGAGAGTATCTGAAGAAACAGTGCTGAACGTTCTACTAGAAACCCAAGATAACCCTCATACATCCATTACTACAATTTCCAATAATTTCAATTTATCAGTAGGGTCCGTGCATAAAATACTTAAGGTAAATAAGTATCATCCCTATAGAATTAAGCTGGTACATGAATTATTAGAAGACGATTTTGACCGCAGAGTACAGTTTTGTGAGCAGATTCTTGAAATTCATAATCAACATCTAAATTTCATTACAAACATAATTTTTTCTGATGAAGCCACCTTTACTTTAAATGGCAACGTCAACAGACAAAACTGTAGGTATTGGGCGACCGAGAATCCTCATTGGATGCAAGAATGCCACACACAGCGGCCTCAAAAAATTAATACATGGGCAGCGATTGTTCGAAATCGTATAGTTGGTCCCTATTTTTTTGAAGGAACACTAAACGGAGAGGACTACTTGAACTTTCTCCAGTTCGAACTCATTCCGGCTTTAGCTGTTTTGTTTCCTAACCCACAAGATCCTGACATACCTAATAACGAGATATGGTTTCAACAAGATGGGGCACCTCCTCACTATTCAATCGCTGTTCGACAATTTCTTGATGCAACTTTTTCCCAACAGATGGATAGGACGGAGAGGTCCGATTGAGTGGCCGCCAAGATCACCGGACATAACCCCATTGGATTTTTCTTATGGGGTTATTTGAAGTCTAAAGTTTATTTGAATAGACCAAATAATATTGATGATCTAAAGAGAGAATCAGGCAGGAAATAAGACTTATCAGTCCAGAAGTAATTGAAAATGTGCAACGGGAAACATTGATCGACTTCAAAAATGTCTCGAAGTAAACGGACAACAGATTGAACATATGTAAAAATTAAATTAGTAATTACATTTGTGTGTTTTCATATCGTACCTCTCATTACCCACTATCTCCGTTTCTGGCAATCCATCGAGTTGAGGCATATGGTATGTTCACAAAAAGTGATAAGAATTTATCGTACAATAGTAAAGTGATATAATATACAGGGTATTACCTTTAAAAAAAACTAATGACAAAAGCCATAGCTCTTGAATGAGACACCCTGTATACAACAATTTTATTGCGAAAAATGCACATATAAAAATACATATCGACCTGTCAGAGTATTTTAACAAGAAATAGAAATCTAATTTTTTAATGTATTTGTTCCTTTCATCATGAAAGCACTGTATATATATATATATATATATATATATATATATATATATATATATATATATATAATCTCTTGATAATTATTAGCAATAACAGGCTTGTTAAATCTTAAAAAACTCGATTTTATTAGAAAGTTGACGTTTCGCCACGACATTCGTGGCTTTATCAAAACTTTTGAAAAAATTGAAATTTCTTTGACATTTATTGATTTGAAAAAATTTGAATAGAAAAAGACTACTATGTTTCACTAAAATGGTGTGGCCGTTCTTTGTTATTTATTACGTGCTATGCAGTCCAATATTAACATTTAAATCTGTTATTATTAGATGGTAAGGGAAACCACAGAATCCTTTACCCACGTAATGTTCGAAATAGGTTGAAATTATTTTGATTTTGAAGAGTGAAAGAATAGGGTACTATTTATCTTTTTTTCAAAAATTTCTTATTGCGGCTGTGGCCGTCTTCAGTTATTAATTACGTGCTATTTAGTCCAATATCAACAGACAGGTCTGTTGATATTAGATGGGAAGGGAACCACATGTCGTGGCGAAACGTCAACTTTTTAATAAAATCGAGTTTTTTAAGATTCAACAAGCCTGTTATTGCTAATAATTACCAAGAGATTAGAAATAGTTCACAAGCAACAACAATTCGAATAAATATATATATATATATAATATATATATATATATATATATATATATATATATATTTATCTATATACATATAATCTTTCGATAATTATTAGCAATAACAGGCTTGTTGAATCTCAAAAAACTCGATTTTATTAAAAAGTTGACGTTTCGCCACGACATTCGTGGCTTTATCGAAACTAATGAATATATACATATATATATATATATATATATATATATATATATATATATATATATATATATATATATATATATATATATATATATATATATTTATTTATTTATTTATTATATCCAAATACTCGAAGAGCTCAAATTATCTTGTATAATTACAGTGATATAATAAAATTCGGAAAATATTTATCAGCATAGTGTGAGGACTTTATGTCGGAATTCACTCAGAAAATGATTTACAAAGTTTAACAAATTGCAATTTATAGTGACTGATTTACATTTCATATTGAAAATGTAATATTAATTAACAGAAATAGTTACTTATTTAAATTATATATTATAATTGAAATAGAATTTCATTGCTCATCTCTCAGTAGTTTATAAGCGTTTTAGGCTAATTTTTTTCTAGAGGAAAATATGTAAAAAGTTCTAGGTACATCATCATTTGAACGATCGTATGGAACATGACTTCAAAAAGGTGATAAATATTGTAGTCGTCATAACTATCAATAGAATCTTCAACCATTTGAATCATTCATGGTGCTGTCTTCTCCTGATAATCACTTTTCCTTTGTGGTTATTTTTGTCTAATGCTGGTTATTCATCACCAAGCAATGCCTGCGGCGAGGCCTACGGGTTCCCTGATGTAATGGTCACACTAAAGGGATACCAATGTTTGATTCTGATAGTCCATCTGCTATTTGTCCTTCTTGCTGAATATCTTATCATCTCCTCAGTATCTAGTTTCAAAGTAATCATCATTGATCGAAATTTCACCAGCATCTGCAAATATCTTCTTAGGTCTTTGATGTGAAACATCTACAGGCGAGGGTTAAAACTGAAGTTGGCGTGGCGATACAGGCCGTGGCGACGCATCGCCATGCTATATATAGGCCAAGCTACAGACATTTAGAGTGAGCATTTTGTGCAAAAGTGAAGAAAACCAGCTCCGCCATTGTTTGTCACATAGTTCCACATGATATAGTGATATGTTTTTCACTCGACTTTATTATTTATATCTTTGTTATTAACAATTTTATGCAAAAAATCGTTTTTTTTAGTTTTTTGCTTATAAAATTGAAACTATCAGAGTAATCGTGATGGTGTCAATAGACTTATTGTAGAAAATGAAAAGACGAAAAAAATGAGAGATCGGACGACTCAATCAGACCCTCAGTCTGAGGGAAAATTGGAAAAAACAGGCCAAAATGCAGTTTTTTCAAAAGTTCATAACTCGGTTATTTTTGAGTTGTAGCGTAGATCCTCCGGCCAGTATTAGCTATTGATATGAACTTCATTTGTGCGAAGATCAGGAACTGTCCGATGCATAGTTTTTCATCTGTGGCCATTTGATTATGTTACTATGCAATTTTCCAGCAGACCTGAATGCGACAGGTATGATCCGATTTCAATTTAATAAAAAGAATTTGAAAGTAGAATTCTAATAGTTCAAAACGTTCATCTTGGTTTTTCAAAAAAAAAAAAAAATGAAGCTGAACATGACAAAAAACGGCCGAGCGCGTAAGAGTAGTTGAAGAGTGGGGATTACAATTATTATCTGACAACGTTTAGAAATTACTGTCACGTTCAAAATGCCGACGCTTTCGAATGTCATACTTCTCCTTGCCTGCTGCTCTACCCCCACTCTTCAACTACTCTTACGCGCTCGGCCGTTTTTCTTCATGTTCAGCTTTATTTTTAACATATTTCTCAGCGTTTTTATGGAAAACCAAGATGAACGTTTTGAACTATGAGAATTCTACTTTCAAAATCTTTTTAGTAAATTGAAATCAGACCATATCTGTCGCATTCAGGTCTTCTGGAAAATTGCATAGTAACATAATCAAATGGCCACAGATAAAAAACTATGCATCGGACAGTTCTGCTCTTCGCACAAATAAAGTTTATATTGATAAATAATACTAACCGGAAGATCTACGCTACAACTCAAAAAATAACCGAGTTATGAACTTTAGAAAAAACTGCATTTTGGACGGTTTTTTCCAATTTTCCCTTAGACTAAGGGTCTGATCGAGTCGTCCGACCTCTCTTTTTTTCGTCTTTTCATTTTCTACAATAAGTCTATTGACATCATCACGATTACTCTGATAGTTTCAATTTTATAAGCAAAAAACTAAAAAAATTTTTTGCATAAAAATGTTAATAACAAAGACATAAATAATAAAGTCGAGTGAAAAACATATCACTATATCATGTGGAACTATTTGACAAACAATGGCGGAGCTGGTTTTCTTCTAACACTTTTTACATGAAAAAATCTCTGTAGCTTGTCCTATATAATGGAATATATGTACTATAGGTAGCATTATTTTATGGAACAAATTTGTAATGCTTCATCTTTTCATTATGCCATATCTGATTCCTGTAGTAAACTGTTTTTTATGCATATAACTTATACAAAATAATTTCGATGTTTCACATCTGCCACGCGTCCCGTGACGGCTTATATTTTAAGGGTTCCGTACCCAAAGGGTGAAAACGGAACCCTATTACCAAGACTTCACTGTATGTCTGTCTGTCTGTCTGTCCGCCTCTCTGTCACCAGGCTATCTCAAGAACCGGGATAGCTAGGCAGTTGAAATTTTCACAAATTATGTATTTCTGTGGCCGCTTCAACAGCAAATACTAAAAACAAAATAAAATAAACATCTAAGGGGAGTTCCCATACAACAAACCCGATTTTTTCCCCTTTTTTGCTTGATATAAATACTAGCAACAAGTAGGCAACTGAAATATTCACAAAATAGTCAGTTGTAGTTTCACTTTGATGATAAATAATAAAATTAAAATAAACTAAATATTTAATAATAATAATAATGATAATAATAATAATAATGGTTTATTGATCCTGAGATATATTATTATATGTACCTATAGGACAAGTCATAAAGATATACACACAAAGATTACATCATTCAAAAATATATTCACTGAAATTATAGCTGTAGTAATCTTTTACATTATAGAAACTCCTTTAATAAAAAGTTTTTGACAGTCTTCTTGAATTTGTTTTTCTGAAGATTTTGAATACATCGTGGTAGATGATTAAAGATCTTAATACTCTGATAAAGTGGAGACATTTCAAACTTAGTAGTTTTATGAATGGGAAAATACAATTCATTCTTATTTCTGGTATCATGTGAATGAAAACTAGAAATTTTTACAATATCCTCATTTTCTTTCACATATATTAGACATTTAAATATAAATAAAGCGGCCAAAGTGAGAATACTATTGTCTATGAAAAGGGGTCTGCAAGTGGACCGTGGATGGCAATCGAACATTAAACGAACTGTTCGTTTTTGAATGACGAATACTCTATTTTAACCTCTGAAGAATTACCCCATAGCAAAACATTGTAAGATAGGTGACAATATACCAAAGAATAGTAGACGTTAATAAGAGAATTTAGCGGAAGAGAACTTTTGACTCTACTTAACGCGTAATAGAAAACGCGTAATAGGAGCTGTTCAGTTTTTTACATAGGGCATCAATATGCGAATGCCATTTTATACATCTATCAATATGTATACCCAGAAACTTAACATGGTCATTAGATGAGATAACCGTATCCAAATGCTGAACAATAAATGTTTCACTCCCAGAGCCAGATACACTAAAACGAATGCATTCCGTTTTATTGACATTCATCTTAATTCTATTATTGTGACACCACTCGATGAAACTTTGCATAATGAGCTCACATAGAGATCGTAATTCATCTAACGTCTCACCTGAAACCGCTATAGAGGAATCATCGGCGAACAGTATTATCCTGATAGTCCGGTGTAGTGTCTTATTGGAGTTGTGTAATTTGATGAAAATTTTCCTCAGGTTTGGTGGGAGGTCATTTATAAATAGGAGGAACAATAGTGGTCCAAGGACAGAGCCCTGAGGCACTCTTAATTTCAAGTTTCGCTCACCTGAACAACGATCATCAACTCGAACGGATGCGACTGTATTTTCGAGATAACTCCGAATCCAATCGTGAAAGATACACCTGAATCCCAAGTTATAAAGCTTGTATAAAATGAATTGATGCGACAGACTATCGAATGCCCGTGATAAATCAAATAACAAAGCAGCAACATGTGCGCCACGATTCAGGTGCTCATAGACGAATTCAACAAAATTCAACGCTCCAGTCTGAGTTGAGCGACCGGATCTAAAGCCGTGCTGAGCACTATCAAGTATCTGAAACTTGTCAAGATATTTCATCATTCTGCTATATGTTATCTTCTCGAATACTTTTGAGAATGTACTCAGGATAGCAATAGGTCTGTAGCTCGAAACATCAGCCATATCATCTTTTTTGAAAATCGGAACAATGCAGGCCTTCTTGAGGAGGTTGGGGGGGCTCCCATACAAAAAGCGCTATTTTTTTGCCTATTTTTGTTCGATATCAATAAAAGGTAACAGGTAGGCACCTGAACTATTCACAAAATACTGACTCGTATATTAAGTTTAATAATAAATAATATAATTTAAAAAAATTAAGATTTAAGTGGGGCATAGTCAATGATACGGAACCCTTCGTGCCCGAGTCCGACTCGCACTTAGCGGATTTTTTTTTTGAGGTAGGTAATTCATGAAATGTGATATTTGTAAATGTTTCTAAAAAACATTTATGAGCATGCCACGTTTCACGTAAAAATAGACGAAGATCTGGAAACACACAAAATACAGATAAGAAGAGGAGTTCGCCAGGGCGACATGATATCACCCAAGTTGTTCACGCTTGCCCTAGAAGATGTCTTCAAACAACTCAACTGGGAAAATGTGGGTATAAACATCGATGGAACATTCCTCAATAACTTGCGCTTTGCAGATGATATTGTCTTAATCAACAGCGACATAAATGAACTGCGAAGTATGATTCAACAATTAAACAATGCCTCAAAAAAAGTGGGATTAGCAATGAACATAAATAAAATCAAGATAATGAGTAACAACAACGATCCGATTATGATAGACAATGAAAGGTTAGAAACGGTAGAAGAGTATATATACCTAGGACACGCGTAAAGTTGGGAAAAGAAAACCAAACCCGGGAAATAAGGAGAAGAATTGGAGCAGCGTGGGCAGCTTTTGGGAAATTAAAACATATACTTAAAAACACGGATATACCCATAAATCTGAAAAGGAAGGTTTACGAAATCTGTATACTACCTGTCAAAACATATGGGCTGGAGACCATGCCTATCACCCAGAAAAGCGCAGAAACACTTAGAGTATCACAAAGAGCGATGGAACGTGCAATGCTAGGCATTAGTCTGAGGAACAGTATAAGAAATGCAGAAATTAGAAAGAGAACAAAAATGCCCGATATTATGCAACGAGTAGCCCACCTCAAATGGCAATGGGCTGGTCACGTGGCTAGAGAAGATACAAGACGCTGGACATCAAGAATAGTCAGATGGAGACCGCGGCAAACAAAGAGAAGCGTAGGAAGACCACCCACAAGATGGATGGACGATATAAGGAAAATAGCGTGTAGAAACTAGGCGCAAAACAGAGGTACATGGAAGAAAATGGAAGAGGCTTACGTTCAGGAGTTTACGGAAAGAGGCTGAGAAGAGAGAGAGAGAGAGAGAGAGATATTTGTAAATGCACAAAGTAAACACATCCTTTACAAGTGAGCACTTCCTCCTCACCTTGATTGTTGAACAGAATTTCATATATACAAACAGTAATGGAATACCCAGCGTTACTTCTATGAAGATATCCAATATCTGGCAGTGAAAATGGAACAAAAGTCAAAAAAATACTCGCATTTTCATGTAAAAGTTTTATTAAAAATAATAACATAGAAAAATAAATAAATACCTACTCCAATGAAACCAAACAATTCACGCACCTTTTAAAACAAGATAATGAAAATTATATGAAAGTAATTTTGGATCACATAAATTGTCCCAAATTTATTATAAATTGATAGCAGGTGCCGCGAAAATTAAATTTTGCCGTGCCCTACTTTCCTTCTCATTGATAACGCAATTTTCTTGAAGTGGATAAATTGAAATATTCAATTGGAAATTTCTGTTTACAGATATTCTCGAGAGTAGCTCAATTTCCGTCCTTTACTGGAATATCGCAAAAATATTTAGAGTGTATCATCCGTCAATTTTGGTTAATTTAATTCAGTAATGAATTCAGAAGGGCTATACCTGAACTTCTATCATTCAGGTTTTCCTTAATTAGCGAAAAGTCATGAATAATTTTTTTTTGTTTTTCTTCGCCGAAGTTCTCATAATAATTTTTTTTTTCAACTCGAG
The DNA here is from genome assembly GCA_030704885.1 of Cynegetis impunctata. NCBI lineage: Eukaryota > Metazoa > Arthropoda > Insecta > Coleoptera > Coccinellidae > Cynegetis > Cynegetis impunctata. The sequence continues at coordinate 22,297 of JARQZK010001510.1, read as the reverse complement.
GGACCTACAGTTTAACGCCGGTTCCGAACGGCCAATGGGCTTGTAAACTATGTACATTACCCAAAAAATTTCAATCTTAAATAACCACTAAATTCCGGACATACACAACACTCAAGAGCGAGGTGGGACTCGAACCAACAATCCTCGGTTTACAAACGGTATAAGGCGGTTCACCTTACCGCTGGTCTACCGAGGCCTCGCATAATAATCTTCGTATAGAAGTGAACAGGAAAAATTCTTTAATTATTTAAAAATTTTTCAAGGGAGCTGGTTATACGTATTCCGCAACGCAAAATCTACATTCACGATCCAACGGTAAATTATAGAAAAACGTCAAGTCCCCCGACAATCTGCATACGGCTGTTTCGATCTTATAGATCTCATCAGTGCAGCTTATTTGACTCGGAGTGAATTAACAAATTCCAAATTGTTCCCCAATACAAATCGTGGTCGAAAACACTATATGGATAACAACCCAGAACGCCCTTTACCAAAGATATTGGAAACCAACAATCCATCATTTAAATCAAAAATACAGAAATTCGTCGCGAGAACAAATACCTCCTGACATGAAGATATCTACTCTACAACAGTGGCGTATATGATTCCAAGGCGCAATAACATAGAGATTTAAAACCTCTGGATATGCTGAAGAGAGCGCGCTCGGTAGATACCAGCAGTGTAATACGCAATATACAACTAGTTGGGTCGGGCTGACATGAAAAATATCAAAAAATGATAAAAAAGAGTAGCTGCAATTTTATTACTGATTTGAGGGCGTTATATCATATTAAGTTCTATTTTATGAAATGCAACGATTTTTATGTCTGGAACATTGTTTATAACAACGTTTTTGTGCAAAAAAAGCGTATTTTTTCAATTTTTCGATTATATTTCGGAAACTATGGGTTATGGAGAAAAGTGCTTCATAGACCAAATAATTGTCATTGAAAAACCTTCCAAACTAGATCTGCTAAATCAAAATCGGTTGATTTGTTTGAAAGTAATAGCAAATTTAAGGCTAAAAAAGCGTTTTTTTTTCAAAATTATTATAAACAAATAATTAAACATTTTATTGTTTCATTAGGGCCGTAAAAATGTGAGTTTTCATGTACTTAAAAAGTGTGCGCAAGGTGGGCGATGTGCTATGAATAGTTGTTGCACAATTCTATTTATTTATCCCGTTTTTGTAAAATGAACCCAATTTCAACAAAAATCAAATATGATTTTTTTTGCCGAAAACTATTTAAAAATTAGCAATAAACAAATATTACATTTTGAACCGATTTTTGCTTATAAATAAATACAATAATTTTCAAAGTATAAGGAATATGTGTTCATCAGTAGTACCATTGGAAAGCTGTTAAAAAAACACACATTAAAAAAAAAGTTTCTGCGACCTCTAGGAACCAAGATAGTTTTTTATTTAAACAAATCATTACTACGTTGTTTATTAACATTTTGAGCTGAAATTTTCACATTCAGTAGGCGACATTTCCAACTTTATGATCCGACATTGTGCATAAACTTTTGTTGTTATATAATTTTTAAAAAACGCGCTTTTTTAGCCTTAAATTTGCTATAACTTTTAAACAAATCAACCGATTTTGATTTAGCAGGTCTAGTTTGGAAGGTTTTTCAATGAAAATTATTTGGTCTATGAAGCACTTTTCTCCATAACCCATAGTTTCCGAAATATAATCGAAAAATTGAAAAAAGGCGCTTTTTTTGCACAAAAACGTTGTTATAAACCATGTTCCAAACTTGAAAATCGTTGCATTTCATAAAATATAACTTAATATGATATTACGCCCTCAAATCAGTCATAAAATGGCAGCTACTCTTTTTTTTTTCAAATGTCAGCTCGACCCCACTTTTCAATTTCATACATTAGGGTTGAGCCACACATACGCGCACCGTGTCCGCACCGAAACACGGCCGTGTCACGGCCGTGAGTCGGCCAATAAGTTCAAAGCCACACATTCTCATCACACGCCGCATGACGGCCGTACTACGAGCGCAAGAACTATAAAACAATGTAGTACTCTTTCTTCGTCGTAGTATACTCGTAATATAGATATAATGAAAAAACTGTCCTCTCCTTGTTGATATTTCTTCTTATAAGAAAAAACTTTCGGGATAAAAATGGGGGAACTGAGGGTGTATCCATTGGAACTTTGAACGTCATTCATTCGAAGGCACCCTAATTGAAAGCGATTTAGGTCTGCAATTTTGTTTGTCGGTGTCATAGGAATATAATGTGGTCAGTGTCCTGCAGTGAACTTTATCTAAAATTGAGTTCACTGGTATCCTGTAATAAAACATCTCTTTCGAAAAACGTGCCATATCAGAATACCAGACGGGATGACCGTATTGTTCTCTAGTCTATAATCCATCTCTTCTAGACTTATGTTTTCCAAAAGGCGTAATAAATTTTATAATACACCGGATTGGATACAATAGGAAGAACAACATGTCTTTATTTGAATGGCCGAACTTGAGAATTAAACATTGAACAGTAAAGAAAAATTTCGTTACTATCGATTTTTCTAGGGTGAACCGAAAAATTGCCCACCCATTAGTTATGCCCTAGTCTCCCTTTTTACTATATGCCGAGAATCCATCAGACAACGCACCGTGTCCGTCAAAAATAAAACATGAACTATCTCGCACGGTGCGGACTCGGTGCGGAGATGTGAAGACAGCTATATAAAGCTTGAGCCACACATGTCCGCACCGTGTCCGCACCGACACACGGCCCTGTCTCGGTGAAGAATAGCATTCTTATGCTTTCTTATGGGGCTGTCTTCACATCTCCGCACCGTGCACGCACCGTGTCCGCACCTAGTCCGCACTGTGCGAGATAGTTCATGTTTTACTTTTTGACGGCCACGGTGCGTTCTCCGATGGATTCTCGGCATATAGTAGAAATGGAGACCAGAACGTAGCTGGTTGGTGGTCAATTTTTCTGTTCGCCCTAGAAAAATCGATAGTATTGAAAAATTTTTTTACTGTCCAATCTTTAGTTCTCAAGTTCGGTAATTCAAATAAAGACATGTAGTATAATGTGCATCGGTTGTTCTTACTATTGTATCCAATCCGGTGTATCATAAACTTTATTACGCCTTTTGGAACCCTACAGAACATAAGCCTAGAAGAGATTGATTATAGACTAGAGAACAATACGGTCATCCGGTCTGGGATTCTGATATGGCACGTTTTATTACAGGATACCAGTGAACTCAATTTTAGATAGAATTCACTGCAGGACACCGACCATATTATATTCCTATGACACCGACAAACACAACTACATACCTAAATCGCTCTCAATCAGGGTGCTTTCGAATGATATGAATGACGTTCAAAGTTCCAATGGACCCACCCCCAATTCCCCCATTCTCATCCCAGTAGCTTTTTCTTATAAGAAGAAAAATCAACAAGGAGAGGACAGGTTTTTCTTTACATCTATATTGCGAGTATACAACGACGAAGAAAGACACGGCCGTAGCACGGCCGTGTGCGGATACGGTGCGGACATGTGTGGCTCAAGCATACGTTTTTCGCATCGCAACCGTGTATAGCCAGCTCCCTTGGAAAGTTCTTTGATAATTTTTAAATTATTAAAGACTTTTCTTGCTCACTTTATGTAATAAATTAAATTGACTATGGTCAAGAGGTATGTTTTCCATGATTTGATTCGCAGTATATAGCTATGAATAAGGTTATAAATGAAATCCGTCAAAGATCAGAATTTTAATTGCTTCCTTTCATTTTCCAGTTAATATATACCCACATAAAGATAACAATGATGTGAGAAATTTAAATTATTTATGATACGTGCATAACATCGGTATACTCATGTTTTCGGTAAAACATAAACCTTGAGAGCAATAAAAAGAATACAATAATGGAAGCATCATTTATGAAAATTAATGAAGCTGAAAAGTAATTTCATTCGGCTCTTTAATATAAGGGAGGTAGAACAAATAACTTTCATTTTTCTTTTCTTCAAACGAAAATGCTCTTAAGAACGCAGAACGCTTCAATGAAAACAAAAGAAGTTGAATTGAGGCAAATGGGGCTATCTTCATAAACTCGATTCAATGATTTCTGTAGGTGGATAAAGTAACTTCTGTTCATATTTTTTTGCCATAGAAATATAATGAATTTCTCTGACGAAAAGTTCAAAAAGGTTTCGATTGGATGAATGAATTAGTGAATTGTCTGCAGTGAAACTTCTCATTATGTTGTAGATAATATAGTTATGTTTCGTAATTGTTAATCGATAATCTGTTACTATAAAAATATGTTGAATACATAGGGCAGCCAGTGGTTATTTAGCACAAGCATTTTTTTTTCTGACCCTGTTATCCGTTATAATTGAAACATTTTTGTATCTAAAGAAATCATAGGCCCTCTCAAACCAGTTAGCTAATATGCATATCAATATACAGTTATAACAGATAAATGACTATCATCCGAAGTTATGTCAACTCTCGTATAAACTAACCATATGTATGGGGTTAGTTGCCATAGCCTTTGCTGGCGTGACAGTATAAGAATGACGATGTATTTTGTTACCAATTATCTTAATATACATCCAAAATCCCCCACTGTCAAGGTAGGTACCTCACCTAGCTGAACACCCCCTACCTTAGCATCCTCCTAGTGAAAATAACAAAAATCCCGTGAGCCACCTTGTATATGAATCTGTATATATAAATATATACCTATATATATATATATATATATATATATATACATATATATATATATATATTTTTTTTTTTCTTCTCCTATTCATTTGTCCTTTCAGATGATATTGGACGATGGATTATATATATATATATATATATATATATATATATATATATATATATATATATATATATATATATTATCCATCGTCCAATATTATCTAAAAAAAAAAGATGAATAGAAAAATATTCACAGCATATTCCGGATAGATATCAAATCGAATAGAACAATTTCTTTGTAGCGGAATACTAATTTCCTTCTTGGCAACGTATTACCCGAAATGCTTCAAGTTTTCTTAAGTGGAAAATTTTCACAATATTTCAAATTGAACAGAAATAATACTGAGAACGATTTGTATATAAAGATCGTTGACCTATTTTGTTTTGGAAACAGATAACGTTTTGATGGCTATGTAAACAGTAGGTTCAAAATTTAAAAATAAATACAAGCATTACCTCTACACAGAAATTATAAATGGAAATTATCTAAGAAATATATAATTAATATTATATTCACATCCTAGGACAGCAGATTTTGAGGTTATCAAACACTACCTATAGACTATAAATCATTTTAGGATGACGTCACAACAAAGCCGCCATGATGCTTGGAGAGCAAACAAAACATTTCGGACTATGTTTACATTGTAAAAGTCCTTACGGAGTTTTCAATATATTATTCAAATGCTACAGTTTTGTTATGTTGTTAAGTGTTCAATGAGATCGGAAAGAGACCAAGTTCGATTCTTCAGGATTCCCATTGCGCTCAAAAACCGTGGAGACTATTCAAATGCCTGGTCAAAACAACGACGTGACGTATGGGTTAGGGCTTTAAAAAGGGGTCCTCTGAGCGAAAGTATGCTGAGAAATGTTAAAATTTGTTCATGACATTTTCTATTGGGTGAGTATTTTGCTTATATTTGAGTTTGGTTCCTTGATTTTGCAGAATAATATCCTAATAAAAAGGTACAGAACTCGGTAGAAAAACAACAACAAAACAATGTTGCTAAAAGCTAAATGAAAGTAATGCTCTTATATATTTAAGAGAACCAGCCCCACTAGAGGATAAAAATAACCCAGATTGGGTACCCATTCAAAAAATGGGGTATATAGTTGGTGAAAAAAAAGGTGTACAGTCCCTTTACCGACACGAAAGAAGTACAGTGATGTCAGCTAAACGATTCTAAAAGGTTAGTAAGTAGTTCTTTATATTCATGATCAAGTAACACTTATTATTGTTTCAGGATTTATCACAACAAGCGTGCCAAAGATAATATAAATAATCAATTGTTTAGAGTGAGGTGACTTCTAATTTATGATAACTTTGTATTTTCTTGGAGAATATGAAGCTATTTAAAAAAAAGATATTGCTTATTTTCAACCCTATGTAATGTTGTTGACGAATTAAAGGCAGTTAATGTGAAATTATTTATTCATTTTCGACAAAAAACTAAATGATTTCATCAAGTCAATGGATTTCGTAGAAGGCACAGGCCACTTTACAAGCCTTTGTGTGCAGGAAACAGATTCATTTTCGTTTTCAGCTGGACGAGCTTGTGAACAAAACAACAATGCTGCCACATGACTACAAACTTCCCCCAAACCTGTCTTACATGTGCAATGTTCACTGGAAATAGCCCCATCTGATAACGGGATTAGCCAAACCTTAAGTTTTTCCCTTGCTTTTTGAGAAAGTCTTATCTGTTACAATAAGAAAGTTATTGACAAAAAATATAATAGTGATATATAACAACTAGAAATAATAAAATTGTTAGATATGCCCACCTTTCCAACAACAGTGTAGGCATTATCATTCATTTATCGAGCCAAAACTTCTTGGACATACCCAGCCTCATAATATTTGTAGGCGAATAAAGATTTGTAGGCTTTAAGCTGCTGTCCAGTGTAGCTATGACAAAAGATTAGATAATTTACCAAATCCATCAAAGATACTGAAGGGGTCAACTCCAGATCCTTGGACAACCCACTTTCTCCAAGTGAATATGGGTCTATATCGTCTATTATCTCCAATTTTTTGTCGTAGCGGGCTTTCACATCAACGGTAAGAGTTCAATAATATTCACTACGAGACATAACTCAAGAATTTGTTGAATTTTCACTCTGACAACAGTACAAAACTCAAAATAACAAACAAATGCATCTATCAATAACGAGAATCCAAGGACAAAACAAAGTTTGTTTGCCCACCAGTGAAAATGGCGGACCTGTCGAAGTCACGTGACCTAAAATGGTCTATTCAGTGTTTGATTACCCCAAAACCTGCTGTACTAGGTCGTACAAAGAACATTAATTCCATCGTTTGATGGATTCAATATATAAAATAATCAATTGATCAGGTGAGGTCAATAATATTGGAGTACAGTGTGAGTTCTAACTGACAGTTACAAATTCTGTTCGCCGATTTCTTAAATGACACATTAATATTCCTACACGCTTTCAGATGAACTTTCGGGATGGTCTCTCTGAAGTTATCTTGAATTGAATAATAAAGTTAGTTAAAGCATTGCGACTGCTCTTAAATGAATTTAATCAAAAGAGCCGGAAATCGTAATAGACTTCAGTTGAACTAGATTAGTTTATGTCTTAGATGCATTTGGTTTGATGAGTTGAGAAGATCCCGAATGGATTTAATCTACGAAATTTGGATAAATTCATGTAAAGCTGAAGTAGGAAATTCATTCGAACGAAACATTATTTATAATTATATATTTAACCTGTAGTAGAAGTCCTTCATATTCCCAAAGTGGAGTGGTGTATATTCACGTTGTAGAAAAACACACAAAGTCGTCTCCACAAATTCATTTATACCATCAAATCATCAAGTGATGGCAAATAGTACATGTTTCGAGCCAACATAGGCTCATCATCAGCTTGATTGTCAATATAAAATTGTGGGAAAAAAAAATTCAAACTTAAAGGAGCAAAAACAAAGAACTAATTAAAAAAGGTTACATTAACATGAAAATAATCTGTGTATGGTACAATAAGGGCGGCTGAGAGTCTTCATGCCCCATAATTAAAGATAAAGCTTTAATCCAACGCATGGAAATTGAGAAAAAACTACACAAATGAACTGAAAGATGAGGAAATTACACGAGATAGGCAACAACAGTCAAAAACAAAACGAATGTCCACTGAAGAACAAATACTGTCTATGTTTATGAAATATAAAATTAGACGAGTACCTGCAGAAGAGTTATTGAATAATAATTTCATTCAATAGAATATACCTACAGGTAAATTTTATAACATGAAAAATTATGTAGTCCTCGGAATCAGGACGGATAGTCACTACATCACACCATCAAGCGAAATTCGTATAATCACTGTAGAAGTCTGGATCCCTGCAGTGTAGTCAACGAATCCACAAAAGGAGTGTATGAAGGAAAATGGAAAGAACGAAAGTTCTGATTTGAGGAATTTATTCAGCCTTTTTCGCTAGCATATATTTTTCGACTTGGTTATTTGTAGCTGTATGATGTTGACCAGTTACTTTATGATTGAAATTTTCATTCTCAAGGAATGTTTGAATACAAGTTGAAAATTATTGCCACTGTGAGTTACAACCCAATACGATTTTCCAATAATTGAAGAATTTTGCCAAAGTTACATATTCCTTGTGGTTATTTGTTTTGACCGATTCTACTCTTTACTCAATACCTTTTATCATACAAATACACACATATATGCATCTATATTATATATATATATATATATATATATATATATATATATATATATATATATATATATATATGTAAAAATATATTTTTTTCGTAATATGTTCTGCATATTATGCATTTTAGTTGAAACATTTTTTGTTCTCTATGTTTCAATTCAATTTGTTGATTATCTACGTTAAGGGTAAGAATATATTTTAGATGACTTTTAAAATTAATGTAATATACGTTCTTTAGTTTATAGATTTTGAAAAAGGCCATAAAATGGCCGAAACGTCAATAAACAATCATTTGCACGACAACTGAAATGCATCATTTAATGTGACCTAACACCAAGAACATATTACGAAAAAAATATATATTAGGTCAAAGAAAAACCAAAACTAAAAATATATATATATATATATATATATAAATATATATATATATATATATATATATATATATATATATATATATATATATATATATATATATTCTGAATGAGCATTCATATAAGAAGCTATCTACTTAGTATATCCTAAGAATAATACAGATAAAATCAAACAATATAAAACACTTATATACACTGGTAAATCAAGAAATCAAGTCTCCAAAATATTTTTGAATAATAATCATAATTTTTATATTTCAAAATCAATAACAGTGGACCGAAATTAGATAAAAATAATAAATCAAGAGTTATAGACTTGAGTGTAATTCATGCCTCAAGACTCATGTAAGTCAGACGGGAAGATAGTTTCATAATAGAATCAAAGAACATGAAAGAAGTTATGTTAATAATAAGAGCGACTCCCATTATTTTAACCATTTAATAGAAGAAACTCATGATTTCAATCATAATGTCAAAATTCTACATACCGAAAATAAGTCTCAAAAATTGAATTTATTGGCATCTTTGGAAATTTTAAAACATAAATATTCAGACTAGACCTGTGTCGATCGTGATTGATCGAATCTTTTTGATTCGATCGCAACCTATACACGAGTGATCGAATCACGAATTTCTAAAAGACCCGATCTTATTCAACCCGATCCCGATTTATTTAACAAGCCTAACCAAATTGCACTTGATTTTCATATGTTTCTACACAACAGTAGATAACTAATTGCTTGCTGATACAATCGTTTACATGCTTTCATTCATCGCACTCTTTCTCGTGTTGTTTTGAATTTTGACACGTAATCCAAAAGGAACCGTTATTTTCAGGAATGCTCGCGTAGAAGAGTCGCGACCTGTCGATCTCTCAGTCTTTTGGGTCGCGAACTCGATCGATCGCGTCTTGATCGAGATCGGATTCAGTTTGAGATCGAATCAGTGACATGCTGATATACAGTACCTACTGTCGATCTCTCTGTCTTTTGGGTCGCGAACTCGATCGCGTCGTGATCGAGATCGAATTCAGTTTGAGATCGAATCAGTGACATATATAGGTATGAACGCGACACGTGATTTTATATTCAGGTTTTGCTTGCGTGTTTTAGGGAACTTAGTTGATATTATCGTCGTCTCCTTTATCCACATTTATATAGATTAATGAAGCGTCTATAATAAAAGAAGCTCTTTAAAACCGAAAAGAGCCTCTCAAATTTTATTTCTTAATCACAATCTGGAGTAAATTATCATTTTTATATTAAAAACTATTAGTTATTTCTTTTTTTAACATTTTTATGTTGTTTTCACTAGTGTAGGTAATCTTATTAATATATATTCTACCCGGTTTAACGGTTCAGCGTTCGTCAAAGGAACTGTGACCTGTGACCCAAATGATCGAAATGATCGAATCTTTTTAATCCGATCACCATACAAATGGGTCATGATCGACGCGGGTCTCGACAAATGATCGATCGACACAGGTCTAATTCAGACCTTTTACTCAATGAGCAAACTGAACTTAGTAATTTCCCGTAATTGAACCAGGTATTTGAAACCTCTTAATAGTTAACCATTACAAATAAGTCAATACCTACCTGTTATACAGTTCCTGGAATTATAAATAAAACCCCCTGTCATTTATATATTAATACTTATTAGTAGAATATTTCAGATAATATATAAGCACTGTGGTATATTTTGAGAATTAGTTTGTAACTTTATCTGATGAAGATACTGTTTTGTCGAAACAGTTGTCACAGTTGTCACAGTTGTCACAGTTGTCACAGTTGTCACTATGCTATTTCAGTGAAATTTTTCCTTTCGGATGTGAGAATGGGGCAGGAGGATGGGCCAAGAATCGCAGCCAGGATCTTCAACGAGCATAGTTTATATCAGCTAGGGGTATTTCTGAGTGAACGTATTGACTGGGCTCCCATTGATTGCGAACGTGATTTGAATCGTGCTTTCAGCTGTTTTATGGAAAAAATCAATTTTGCTGTTGAAGCTGCGTGTCCGGTTAAGTGGTCTACATGTCGTAAGACATCCATTACCGTGCGAAAACCATGGATTACCAGCGATATGGTTCTTTCTGGTAAGCAGTTGCGGGAATTTCACGAGCTGGTTAATGCAACAGGTATTACCTACCTCAAGGACGAATATAAACGTCGCCACAAGCTTCATAAAGCCTTTATAAGGAGCGCTAAAAGAGGCTACTATCAAAAATTGATTGAACGAGACTCGGGTAACAGGAGTGCAGCAGTCTGGAAAGTAGTTGATGAGCAACTGGGGCGTAGAAAGAAAAGAGGTTCTATTGCCTTGGATATTGAGGGATACTCAACAGCCGTGGCATCGGAGGTGGCTGAGAAGTTTGCCGAATATTTTTCTACTTGTGGTGAGCGCATAGTTGCTCGGGAGTTCGGTTGTAACTTGTCCTTGCCGCCTACTTATTCCTCCTCGGTGATGGAGTCCATATTTATATTAGCTGTGAGTGAGGAGGATATACTGGGTTATATAAAGAGAATGAAATTTACGAGTGCTGTGGGACCTGATGGCTTTAGCCCGGCTACACTTAAGAATATTGTTGGTTCTATTATTAGGCCACTCACGAATTTGGTGAATCGCTCAATCACGGAGGGAGTGTTTCCGGAGATATTTAAGCTATCGGTTACGGTTCCGGTTCCAAAAAAGGGAGACCCTATGAATATTGAGAACTATAGACGTATATCCCTTCTGAGTAGTATTTCCAAGGTTCTAGAGGTTGCCATGTATGATCAGATCGTTCACTTTGAAGAGTCTCGGGGCTTGATAGCGCACAGTCAGCATGGGTTCAGGAAGAATCACTCTACCGAGGGAGCAGCAATCGAGCTTTTCGATTTTGTTCATGCTGAAATTGATGAAGGAAGAATTGTGGTAGTGGTGTTCTTCGATCTCAGGATGGCATTCGACCTGATGGACCCCGAGATAGCGTTGCTAAAGTTTGAGAGACTAGGACTTCGCGGAGTCTGCAGTAACTGGTTGAGAACATATCTCAATGATCGGAGTTTGAGTGTCAGAGTTAATGGTGTTTAGTCAACAAAACGAATAAGCCCGATGGGGGTTCCTCAGGGATCTACGCTTGGGCCACTGCTATTCTTACTTTTGATAAACGATCTGGCTGACTTTAATAGTTTGGGCAAAAGTGTCCTCTACGCAGATGACGAAGCAGTAGTGGTATCGGGGGATGATGTTCGGGAGGTTTCCGCTCGCGTTGAGAGAGTGTGTGACTTGATGGAGCAATGGTGCCAAAGGAACAGACTGATATTGAATAAATCTAAGACCACATTCATGAATTTTCATATCAGAAATCCATTAGATAACACTGATACCATACATTTTGCACAGGAGGTAAAATATCTGGGTTTCATTGCGGACGCTCGACTGCGGTGGGATTCGCAGCTTCAACATGTTTGTAGATGCCTAGGTAAGGCATATTTTGCTATTTTGCAGATGAAATCTGTTTTGAACCCGGTGGATCTGATTGGTATATATTACAGTTTGGCTTACTGTCATCTGTCTTCTGGAGTGCTCCTGTGGGGTTGCTCGGTGGGATGGCGAAGAGTTTTTGTATCCCAAAAGAGACTTGTGAGGTTGCTTTTTGGGCTTCAGCCAAGAGACTCCTGTAGGGGGTACTTCATTGTTAACAGACTGCTCACATTCCCGAGTATCTTTATATTGAAAGCAGCATTGCATGCCAAGAAGCACAACCAGGAGTTCGAGAAGTTGGGTGATCATAGCAGGTATTGCACAAGGAATGCAAATGTTATGTCGATCCCCAGACACAGATCTTCATTTTACGAGAGATGCCCAAAGTACTCTTCCATCGTAGTATACAATAAGTTACCTGTACATCTGAGGAATTTGAACATGCCCAGATTCAAGACGGCAATAAAAGATTTTCTTTTGAATAGAGCATTCTATTCAGTTTCCGAATACTTGTCCTGCTGATTTTTTTTTTTATCATATTATGTCTTTTGTCTGTGAATGTTACATTATAGAGTGTATTTACATTGCATGTTTTATTTTATGTATAAAAAACGATTATTTTCATATTATACACATTTTTATTATATTTACATTGACGAGTACACGCTGTATAAGCCATACGTACAATAAAGATTATTATTATTATTATTATTATTTAATTGTAAATATAGTGAAAATTAAGTTCAAATAAACCTGTTTTTATTTCTTGATATGAACTTCCACAAAGGAGAGGTTACTTCGATCCAAAATCATCAGAAAGTTATTGCAATGGCCTAAGCTATCATTAAAATTGGCAGCTCGAGGCAGATAATTTTTTTTGTGCTTTTCTCGAAAACAAAGAAGTTGTCGTTGAAGGTGGAACTTCAATTTCACTTCAAACTGTATGACGGAAATAATTTGGCTTACAAGTTGGTGAAAAACGTAAAAAGTAATTCATTGAATCAGGAAAAGTTTGAAGTTTTGAGCAACTTGTATTACGGAATTTATTTTTTCTCTAGTAGTGCAGATTTTCATTTTAAAATTCATGACTTATATTTGTGTGAATAAACTTCTATTTGCTTTTGTTAAGATTGAGATTACATTATATTAATTGATACAGATCTAGTTACTTGACTTCTTAGTTTTTCAAGTAACATTGACATCAGAAAAACCAACTACAAATTAAAGGTCTTGTGGATGTTAATCCATCATCATCCTTTACAATGAATGAGAAAGGACTCATTTCATTTGGATACACATTCCATGCGTTACTTCTGTAGTTCAGTTGCGAGAACCTGTCACAGGTAACTTCTTGATTTTCCAATGTCTTCATTATTATTTTAGATTTATACAAATAAAGAACACTTTGAAATGAATCAATCTCACATAGAACCATGTATACGATAAAAACATGAAAATCAGAATCATAACATCCACAAAAAACTCCAACATGAACAAAACAATATACAATAACATAGATGATCTCCGTGAAAATAATTCTTTCAAAAACATCATAAGTTACTGACGACAGCACATCAATCAACGGTAATTCAAAAGATGCCTTCGCTTCAAAAATTGGCGTTCAATCAAATCATTTTTCACTATTGACCGATATATCGGAAAGTGACGAATACTATACATATCGCATGAAATTAATTCATTGTTCGCTGCTGTATAAACACATAAAACGTAATGAACGATTGAGTATGGTTACGACCAAACAAATATATCGTATTTCTCATATACCCACATTCTTTCAAGCTGTCAAAAAGTACTCGTACACTGCTAAAAATCGAACATACATAATTGCCGCTTCATCCTAGGAGTACTTCAAAGTTCAAATAACCTGTTACTTATATCCAGGTGAATCCAGATTCAATTTCCTCGTATGCGTATTAACCAAAGTTCAGAAAAAAAGTACCGAAAACTTGATCTCTGGGCAACACATCAAAAACAGCATCATTGTGACGATGTCTCGGGCGGCTTTAAACCCATCGAGGAATATCGTTATATGTTTTCACTTATGTTCTAATTTCGCCCTTTTTATAATCACTCTAAAATCATTCACTCATATCATAGTAGTTCTAGGACCTATTTTCCCCGAAACTAAGACTATTGAACTGCATCGGTCAACACATATAGACCGAAAACACCGGTTTTTTAGAGAGAAGTGTCTCTCTGTCATTTTTTTTGCAAGCATTTTGCGCATCACTGGAACATCTAACTTAGTTTAAAATATAAAAGAGTTGAGGGTATAGATATGCGCTTTGGATATTTCCAATCTCTTCTTCCATCGCCTCAATTTTGATGTAAAAAAATTTCTTATTTTTCTCCATCAAATTCAATAATAAGGCTATAATCTATATATATATATATATATATATATATATATATATATATATATATATATATATATATATATATATATATATATATATATATCTCATGAATACTGTATCGCAATTCATTGAAAATGAAAATAGATTTAAAATAGTATATTATGCAATGAGCACAAAATGATGCCCATTTTGTTGCCAGTTGCATGCTATACTTTTTCTAGGACAACATATCGTTCACGTTTAATACATGCATACATTGCAAAAACTTTGAAGCTATGAAATTAATCATAACCTACTAAAACTTCGACAGAAACGATCTGCTGACATTTCATCAATTTGTCGCTGGACGTCATAATTTGACAAGTTTTCGTGATTTGAGTGAACCTAGAACTAACACGAAATATTCCATTCGCATTTGTTGCTTAGCAACTTGCCTACCAACCGATGCAAAAATGAAATTCTGTACAAAATGTGCTTGTTACCCCGAGGCGAAGCTAAGGGGTTATAGTTTCACGACAAAAAGTTAGTAGCTGGTCCGATTTTAAAAATTCCAAGGGATATCGATAAAACACATATGATTTCATAAGAAAAGTGTTTTCAAAAAATTTTCCCCTCGAAGAATGAAAGAATTATAGCGTTTTTTAGATTTTTTTATCCATAGACATGTGGTGTTATATATAAATCTTAAAGCTAAACCGATTTATACAAATCCGGGATAGACTTATCAGGCATAACGACATGCACATGCGCCGAGGGGTTTTATCATTCCTAGTGCTACGCAGTAGACTGTCCGGATTTTTTTATGATTGAAGTTACGATATAAAATGAAAATTTATCGAGGTTGTAGAAAAATTCACTTGTATGAGCTCTGACAAATCGCAATACTCACTTCAACTCAAATTATACTTTAATCCAAAAGTTTGTTTGCAGAACGTTCTTTAATAAAAAAAAAAAGAAGCAATTTATTTCCAACAGGGGTACCCAGTTACAGGAAATGTTAACATAAATTATATACTATCTTCTAAGTGACAGCAAGTGAGTATCTCGTACAAATGATAAATGAAAAATATACTCAATTACCAAATATTAATACACGTGAAACCCAAAAAAAAGTATTCAAATAGAATTGACTAACATTATCGTAACGTAACAATACAACAAGTTTATTAAATGTTATTAACAATAGATGACATAACAGCGCTCAATGAGTCAAAATGAATATCACACACCCTACAAATTTTGTTGAAGCTATTGCACATAAAATTTACAGGTGATCGTATCATAACATTTGTTCGCGATGCTGCGCAATAAAATTTCAAACATTGTCGGCCTCCGATTCTAGGTACTAGGAAATTTATATCGTTTAGAAGAACACTACTATCGATATTGTTGTTAATTAATTTATACAATAATTTTGTACCAAGTATAATTCTTCTTTTTTCCAAAGATATCATTTCAAATCGCGACAACAAAATGTTATGATCGATAACTCTCACAGGATACTGTCCATCGACTTTTAGACATAAATATTTTAAGAATTTTCTCTGTACATTTTCAATTGACTGTTTTTGGTAATCGTATATTGGGTTCCATATCAAAGAGCCATATTACTTTAATAGTAATAAAATGCCACTGTGAAGTACCACTGTGTTTGTAAAACCTGAAACAACTGAAATGGATATTTACAAATAGGATTCCATTAATTCGATCCTTCTATTTGTTCAACATTAATGGAGAGCTATTTGAATATTTCAGAATTTGTAGGCAATTTTTTCTAATTGTAAATGCTATCCATCTGCAAGTGCTATTAGCAGTAACTACTGTAGTGTTGCATAGACAAGGTAGGTATATGGACATGAAAGAACATATTATTTCCGAAACATCGAACCGTTCAATTTGTACACGTCAAGTCACGTGATTCGCCCTCATTCGATCATTAATTGAAAAAAGTTGTGGGAGCGTAAACAGCATATTGAACAAGTTGTGACTTCAGTGACACGATAGGTAATCGTGTTAGAAAATAGAATCACATTGATTTGAACTTAAACGTTAATCGGTGTCAAAAATATTAAGTTGATGGTCTGTTTTTCAAATCAATAAATTCCTTTCGAAGTTTGCTAAACATTGAATAACTTATTACCCAGGAAACTGTTGAAATTGTTAGAAATTTATTCGAGTGAAGTGGTAATGAAATACTATTTATTATTGATTCGTATTTTCTCTTGAAAATGAGGTGAGGGAATGGTTTTTTGATCTCTTTTATACTCATAGATTTGTTGTTTCTTTGATGTATTTTTACTAAAATCGAGTTATATATTTATATATATATATATATATATATATATATATATATATATATATATATATATATATATATATATATATATATATATATATATATATATATATATATATATATATATATATATATACATGTATATATTTATATACCGGGTGTAAATGAGTTAACTATAACTTTTCAATGGATTCTTCGATTTTTTTTTCTTTTTCGAAATTTGGGTGGTTTATCTCAGACATAATTTTGAGTTTTTTCACATATAAAATCAATATGGCTTACTTCTGGTTTCACAGAAAACGATATAAAAATTAAAAATTCAAATGGAACACCCTGTATATTTTTACATATTTTAATTCTGAGGCTTCAAATACATACATTCCATCTGTCAAATTATTTTTTCATATTTCGTAAACAGGGTCGGTCTCAGGAGCAAAGGGAACTAATAATAATAAGATTTTTAATTATTACTTCGTTATTTAGGAATTGAGAGTGTGAATCATTTTGAAGGAATTTAAAGGAGCTTTTCGATATACAGGATGACCCATGTATGTTTCTATTTAAAAAAATTAAGTACTGGTTCGAAAAAGAATTTAATTGTTAGCAAACTTCACGAAAAAGAATTTTTTGAAAAATTATTACTTTAGGCGATATTTTAAATCAATTATCTATGATTTAGACGACGTCGCAGCCATCTACGAAAAAAAACAAAATAAAAAACAAAATTCAAACTGCGCTAGAATTGACATTTGACAGATGGAATGTATGTATTTGAAGCCTCAGAATTAAAATATGTAAAAATATATAGGGTGTTCCATTTAAAATTTTAATTTTTATATCGTTTTCTGAGAAACTGGAAGTGAGCCATACATATATATATATATATATATATATATATATATATATATATATATATATATATATATATATATACATATATATATATATATATATATATATATATATATATAGTATATATATATATATATACATATATATATATATATATATATATATATATATATATATATATATATATATATATATATATATATATATATATATATATATACTGCCTAATGGTTAATCCAGCCCTGCTTCTGAGATGTTCATGGAATGATGATTATACATTTCTCAAGTGAAAACTGGAAATTGTGCGAATGAAAAAACTAGCTTGAAGTGCGAGAATCAATGTAATTTTCAAAATCAATTTAACTTGCAAAAGTAATATTTCGTTGATTATGTACAGGTGAATAAATAGCGTTGAGCTGATATTATCTTTGTTTAGTGAATTATTGATATAATACCTAAAATTAATGAGTTCAAATTGTTTTTGAAGATCATCAATTTTTTTTTCAATATCGTTTGAAGATTTTTCAGTTTCAGCAAAGTCGTCCACTTATACTCACTTAAATTGAGTTATTGAATTCACTGAGAATTGAATTTTTTTTCATTTCAGTTTCAGATTCTCTGCGGAAACCATCGCTCAAAATAAAAAAATTTGATTAAAACATAACAAAATATTTCGAAACAAAGCAAGTGGTTTAATGATTGTAACTTGAAAAATTATGTTTCCTGAAGTACGTTTGCGGTGTTAATGGAAGGGACACAATTTGGAAATAATTCATGATTGAAATATATAACTTTGCTTTATACACCATAAGTAATGTGGTTATTCTAAAATAGTATTTTTTTAATTTTATATTTACTTATATCACTTCGAATTGCTGTATTGAAGTAAAATTGTAATCATCTAAGAAATCCAAAAGCTTTTCCACTATGCTATTTGTCAAGAGATTTCCAGCTTATCGTAATATTTTATCATAGCTTATTATCAAGCACTGATTAGAAAATCCAATTTACTATTTTTATTGGTTATTTCAGTAAGCTTCCATGCACAGAAATACAACACTTTTGCCATATCAGCTATACGTACGTTTAATGTTTCCGTTCAGTTACTTTGTATTCCTCGGAATGAAGTTCTAAAGTTTTCGAAAAATTGATGTATATACAGATAATACAACACTTTGAAACATATAACCTCTTATATGATAAACAATTTGGATTCAGACGGAAGTTGAGCACTTGCGATGCTGTCCTTCGTTTTATGGAGTACGCACTGGGATGCTTTGAGGAGGGCTTGTTTTCTTTGTCGATATTCCTATATTTAAGTAAGGCCTTCGACTGTGTCTCGCCGCAGAGCCTTCTTGACAAGTTGGGTAGGTACGGATTTGCGAATGGGGCACTGAGTCTTATTCGGTCATATTTCACAAATAGACGACAACGAGTTTTTATTAGTGACAGTTGGTCTGATGAGGGATTTTTCAATGTGGGAGTTCCTCAGGGTTCCATATTGGGACCCTTGTTTTTATAATATTTATTAATGACTTGACATATTATCTTGATTATGAGCATGTGTTGTGGGCTGATGACTGGAGACTAACTGTCATGGGCCGGGACTGGACATTTAACGGGTACGGCTTATTATCACATTAATATTTAAATAAATTTCTCTTAAATTGTTTTATCCTGTAGGACTTAAACTCATCTGGAATTTTGTTATAAAACATTATAGACACATAAAGCGGCCCTATTTCAGTGAGAGCTTTTTTGTCGGCTGGTATCTTCAATTTCATGTCAACATATCTGTATCATTTATGATTAAAGTTTAATTTTTTTAATTTATCTTCATTTTGATATACAAACAAGACACATCCATAAATGTATATGCCATATACAGTTAGTAGTTTATTGCCCTTAAAAACACCTCTGCAAGTTGTCATGAAATCCATCTTAAATATTGTTCTTATTATGCGTTTTTGCATTAAAAATACTCTTTGCAGCTGTGAGCTGCCACCACACGCTACAATGCCATATTTCAAATTAGAGTATACGTTTTCATAGTACGCGGGAAGAAGTGTTTCAGAATCCGCACTACGACTTAGCACCCTAATTTCGTAGCACACCCTGGACAGTTTTCTACAAACAAGATCTATATGAGAAAATAAGTTTGGAGAAGCGTCCAATTGAATTCCTAGCATTTTTGTTTTGTCTGTAATGGATATGTTTACTTCATTTAAAGAAACCTTCTCTGGGCTTGTGAAATGGTTATGTACTGACCCATACAAAATTAAATTTGTCTTTTCCACATTGAAGACTAACTAATTATCAACTAACCACCCAGGCATGTTGGAAAAAACAAACTGAATAATCTGGATGATGTCTTCCATTGAGTTCACTTTCTTGCAAGAAGTTTTAACATTTACGTCATCTGCAAAAGCTACTATAGTTTCATCATCTGAGTTATCAAATACATTAAAAAAGTCGTTAAAAAAATTTATAAATAATAGGGGTGCTAATATGCTCTCTTGTGGTAAGCGTGTTGCGATATTTTGCTCTTTGGAAGATATTTTTTAATTTTTAGAGTTTATTATCACTTTTTGTTTTCGGTTTACCAAGTATGATTTTATTAGATTTAATGCATCACCCCGTATTCAATATTTATTTAACTCTTCAATTCGAATTGAATGATTGAAACAGTCGATATATATATATATATATATATATATATATATATATATATATATATATATATATATATTAAAATAAGTGATATCTACGGAATCATATTTTTTCACTTTGATCATGGGTCATACTGGTGATTTTTTTTTTATCTCAAAGGAACCTACATTTTAACGTGGCTTCAAGCGCCTGAACGACTTGAATCCATGTTATCATTAGCCAACATATGCAAATTTTTGAACCGCTAAATATCATGGGACATACCTATTCAATTCCCAAGAGTGAGGTGAAACTCGAATTCACAATCCTCGACATAGAAACAAAGTTTTGCTACAATATCGGACTATTTGTTCTTCGAATTTCGGAACTGTGATAAGCGGAGTTTGTCCTACGTCATTGAACATTGATTTCATATGGTGTGAGTAGATATTTTTATTCAGACGCTGAGTTAACCTGTAACCATTTCAGATCATCTGATCTGATCATATCTAGAATATGTAATGACACTTTTAGCGGCACAGTAAATTGAATTTCATAGAGGAGAACTTTTTTTTCCTTTGAATATTGAAATTTCAATTATTTTGTATAATAAATGGAAAGATGATAGCAAAATAATCGATAATATAAAAAAGATCATATCGAATTAATTCGAAGAGTAGATCAAATCATTCAGATAACCAATGATTTGCTTCTCTATCATTAGCATTATCAGATTATATTTTGCTTATCCCTGATATACCAACTGACTGCAACTATTTACGTAAGGTCTAAGTTGAAATAGATGTTTTGTTCGCGACTTGTTAGATCAACGAATAAATTTGTATATTTTTTAAGCCAAAACGAAAATCAGAGTTTCGTTATTGAATAGTTTCTCTAAAATTTCTTTGAGTGGGCTATAATGAATAAAAATCTCTATCCCAGCAATTTTCATAACGTATCCAGTTCAAAAAATGTATTTATCCACAACTATTGAGTAATATATCTATTATTCAATCAAAATGTTTTTTCCAAATTCAAACTAGTTTTCTACCTATTTCACCAATTTTCAACCCTATTGCTTCAACATTGAGCACCTTATCTCGTGTAAACAAGATTAACATATATATATATATATATATATATATATATATATATATATATATTAATATATATATATATATATATATATATATATATATATATATATATATATATATATATATATATGGACATACAAATAGATCAATTTATGGACTAGGAGATACATATAAATAAAGTATGTTCACGTATGGCCTGTAGTGGTCATGGAATCAAGGTTGTTGCAGAGTATATGAACGATGACACTTTGAAAATATTGTCATGCAAATTGTGTGCCATTAAATTTGGAATTATTGTTTGGGGTGGCAATTCTAGAGTCCAATCAGTCTCTATAGCTCAAAAAAGAATTCCCAGAACTATATGCAAAATTAAGTACAGAGACTCATGCAGATGAAATTCAGAAATATGAATATAATAAATATATATGCTTTGTATATTTACGAATATTTATTGTTTATTTTCAAAAATAGAGATAAGTTTGTTAGTGGAGTTAGTAATAATTATAATATTAAAACAAAAAATTTTGTTTATCCGCATCATGGCTTTGAGTGAAAAAACTCCTTATTATATGTGCATTAAGATTTTCAACAAAATACCTAATCATATTAAATGTTGTGATAGTGTATATCGGTTTAAGAAAATTGTGAGGAAAATGTTGATTCAGTTTAAACCTTACAACTTGTTGGAGTATTTTAGCTCAAGAAACTTGTTTTTGATTTGAGTTC
>JARQZK010001509.1:447500-468599 GCA_030704885.1 Cynegetis impunctata | reverse complement strand
AGATGAGATTTCAACCGCGATTTCTATTGGGGAACAATTAGAAATTTGTCAATTCACTCCGAGCAAAATAAGCTGCACTGATGAGATTTAATCAGATTGAAACATCTGTATGCAGATTTTGAGTCTAGATAACTTGAAGATTCATATAATTCACTGTTGAATTGTGAATGTAGCATTCTCTTCGGGTAATACATACAAATAGCTCCCTTGGAAAGTTGTTTGATAGTTTTTTAAATTATTGAAGAATTTTCCTTGTTCACTTTATGTAGGAAATCGATTTTTTTGATTTATCTTGCTAACTCTACATAATAGTTTAGAACTCTTATCCTAAAATTCTTCACTCCTTAATGGAAACCTTTGCGTTTTTCAAACAATTGAAGAATTTTCCTTGTTCACTTTATGTAGGAAATCGAATCTCTTTTTGATTTGTCTTGCTAACTCTACATAATAGTCTAGAACTATTAGTCTAAAATTAAAATGCGATATTCAATTTATTAATTATATCCATGCACAGGATAGAAAACAGAAATATAAATTATATATAGGGTTTTTCAAAGTATTCATAATAGCATGAACTTTTTGAACATTGTCTTCTAGACATACATCTAATGAGGACCAATGCTCCGAAACTCGATCGAGTACTAATGCTTCAAATCTAAGTCTTAAAATCACATAACTTTTTTCCTTAAGAAAAATTTGGCAGTCTTCAAATTCCAAACAGCTTTCTGAGCTATTACTGAAATAATTGTACCTATACATCTCAACTGAATTGCTTAATACTTTTAGGTAACTTTCCACGCTCGGCGAAAGAGCAAAGATGGAATGAATGGCAAGTACAGCCAATGATGATTATATTAGGGTTCACACTCTTGAATGAAGATTTCATGCCAGTTACATGTCCCATCATCGGAGCAAGTATCAGCTCCAAAGTCAATAATCTTCTCAAATCGTATGTCTTTCTTCAACATAACATTCCTTATTGCACCAAATAAACATTCTGCACTAGCTATATCAACTTCTATTAGAATCTATCAACTATTCGGTCATTCTTGTGATATATAGCCACTAAAGCAGAGGACTTGGAGGTACAGATGAGCATCGTTTCATCTATAATTAGAGAAAAATAATTATGCTACAGGTCACTTGAAGTATCTGTGATATTATTGTGTAGTTTTGTTCCTAGTTTGCTAGCTATTTTGGAGTCCGGACACACAGATGAGATACGTTTTAGTAAATGTTCGATTATCATAAATGGTAAATTGTGTTCCATTATGAACATTGTATATTTTAATTCAGCCTCTTTTACTCTTTGATAAATTTCTTCTTCTTCTAGTTCGAAAATATCTACCATGGAAGAAGTGGACCTTGAAGTTTTCTCCTTTATTCTGCGAGAAACAGACTTTTCGTGCAATTTCAAATATGTTATACTACCAGTAATTCTTTCATTACACACAATTCACTCAGTACCTACTTGTACCCTTACCATATGGATCGGCCCACTTGAAATTGGATTTCCGATCGGATCTGAACTTCTGTTTGTACTTTTTTCTCAATAGTTTTATTCTCTTCAATATTCATATTAAGCTCACCTAATCTTTACTGCTTCCGGCCACAATTTCGATACTTTCTGTTTCATGAACTGTATTTGCTTCATCATTATTGCAAACGTCCTCGTCAACTCTCATTGAACTGCCATCATTTCCAACTTTTTTTATAGAGAACCTGAAGGGATATATAGTATCTAGACGAAAGCATGATAATTCATCATTCAAGCAGTTACCTTTTCATTACAGCAAACCTGTCGACAACAATAAATACGTACTAACGGCAACCGACAACCACACATTTTTATCTTATTATTCTTCTTCTGCTCATCTGATTCTCCTCTCATAAAGAAGGTTTGGGATCACTACTGATGTACCTAGATTAAAGTGGTGCAAATCTTGTGCAAATTTTTTACCTAACGCTCATCCCGTAGCCAATTAAAGGAGGGAAGGGTATGACATAACACGAACATAATATAACCACTACTTGATTAGCATTTACATGACAATTAAGAGCCACTATTTTATAATCTCATCTCTAACTTGCTTGTAAAAATGAATTCATGTATATTTATAAGTTCACCAAATTCAAACTCTTTCAGCCGACTATTTAAATTATTGACCGCGTACATTGAAAGAAAATATGCTGAGTTGTTCCTGATGCCCCATATTCACAACATGGGTTTGAATGTATATTAATACGGAACAAATGTTCTGCAGTGAGACAATGTCCTGAGCTGAGTCTCACTAGAGTTGTTATACATTTCCTAGGTAAATTTTATTCGAGCAATGGTGTATTTAATTCACCATTTTCATTTCTATTTCTCATATATGAGTGAATTCTGATATTGCTTCTTCCCCAGCAAAATAGCTCTGTTTCCTATTCTCTATGTAAATCCTTCAGAATTCATGTATAGATTTGATTCGGTCCTACTTTATAATTCAAAAACTTCCCATTACCTCCACCTTCATTGGCTAATCTATCTGCTATTTCATTTTCAGTAATTCCCATATTACTAGAAATCCATACTTCTATTATTTTGATTTCTTCGCCTATTATTTTGCTGAAATAATGTCTATTGAGGAGTCATAATTCACGTTTTTTAATTTG
Source organism: Cynegetis impunctata (assembly GCA_030704885.1). Taxonomy (NCBI): domain Eukaryota; kingdom Metazoa; phylum Arthropoda; class Insecta; order Coleoptera; family Coccinellidae; genus Cynegetis; species Cynegetis impunctata. The sequence goes on along the minus strand of JARQZK010001509.1, from coordinate 465,944 downwards.
ATCATTACATTTAACGAATCCGAAAATATAACAGCCTTCTTGGTTTCTTTTATTCTGATATATTTTAAAGCTGACTTACATTTATTCTGAATAAATGTTCCAATGCTCTGATAATATTATATTGAAATGTTAGAGAATGAATTCCTATTCCTACACTTGAATAATCTAATGATACTTTAACCGACGCATCCGTAAAAAAACCCGTAATAAACCATAAATTTCTTTTCCGAAAGTCCGGAGTTTTTCATCCGCACCAATGTCCCTTTTTTCAAAGTCTGAAATGTGAATAGTACAGGGCGTTATATGCTTAATTAAATCTATTCCTTTTTTACCTCTGAACTTTATATAATCTAATTGTGCTCTTCATTTTATATTAGATTCTAAGATAACTCCTGAATATTTTACTTGATTAGATCATGGAATATTTTTGTTATTCACAATTATACATGGTAAGGCTATTTGGGTGTTTTCTTATTGAACAATACAGCAGATCATTTTTCCGAAGGTATAAGTAATTAAATTTCTCGATTTTAGCTAGTTATATACTTCATCTAATGTTTCAGAGATTTTTTCACAAGCAAATCCTAAATCCCTACTAGAACACATTATATCACACAGGTATCATCTGCATATTGATCATTGAATATGAACATTTCTCTGAACTTTGAAAGGTATTCTAAAACAGAAATAATATCCCTTGATATATTCAGACATCTTAGGTCCCTAATTGAAATTTCTAAGTTAACGTCATTATAAGCCACTTTGATGTTCAAAATAACTATTGTATACCTACGTGTGCTGTGTAAAACACATAATTCATATACTATGTGAAATTAGTCATACTATCATTCACAAATCTCATCCTCCTAAAAATTCTAGGGCTATAGGATGGATACTATTCATATTGTTTAATGGTCTATCTGCTTTCGGAAAAGGAAGGATCAGAATCTGAACTATCCTTTTCAGGATATATGGTTTACGCAATATCATATTATATATCTCAAGTAATATTGAAACTAAGTCAGGGGGCGAGTCTTTAAATGATCTAAAGAAAAATCCAATTCTGATGAACTAAAAGGTGCAAGTTTTTGAGATCTATGATATTGTTTCAAGTTAACATTGAAAGTTTGTTTGTCATCTTTAATTGGCTGAGTTAGGTGAAACATTAAGTCATTCAAAATTACGGAATTAAGGAAATTTTGTGTACCTATTTAGTACATTTTTTCAAGTTTTGAATATTCTTATCGATTTCCAAGCTGTGATAAGCGAAACAAAATTTATATTTTCACAAAATATTGTGAAAAATTTAATTTTTTATGTTTCATTAATATCTTAATATCTCAATATCTTAACCCTAGACATTATTTAATTCACCATTATATAAGACTCTAAAGAAGAATTATTTTTATATTCTCTGAAGGCATTTCTCCACTATTGTACCATATGGGTTAATTCATCTTCCCACAAAGTGAAAACTAGTGCACTTTTCCCAATACTTGGTCGTGTGTGTCTTGTTTTTGTACCAGTGTTTAACACATTGAGATTATATTAATCAATGAATTCTTCAATAACTTGTCCATTGAAATAAGAAGAAGAAGATCGCCACATCTGAATTGCATTCAAATCCCCAATTAATATCATAGGCTCATTGATTTGACAAAATGTTTCAAAAATTCTTATATCTACTTTGAAATCAGGCGGATTGTATAAATTAATTATAGTCAGGTTATTTATCTTAATCATTTGATATTGAAATTTGCTTGGATATTAAGATAAATTTTTATTTACATTGATAAATTTTATATATTCTCTAATTATTAACAAAATTATCTCCCCTCTCGTCTTCTCTGTCATTTCTCACTATATCATAATTAGACATATGGATTATTTTGCTTGGTTTTAGGAATGTTTCAGCTAGGGCTACAATATCTCGATGAGTATCTTGTATTGTCCCATTACATCTGAATAATTTGTAATTATTGACCTGATAATCGACAAAATTTTAAATGGCATGTTTGAACTTATATTAATATTAAATTTGTTTAAGCGATTGATCGTTTGTTTTTCTTTAAAATAATCTTAAACTTTGATATGATTGTTTCAGTCATCAGATCAAAAGGTATAAATTAAGAAAAATAATTTTTTGAATAAATAAATGAATTAACAATTCCGTAAATTTATGAATAACTGCTGTTGTATATATTTCATCCATATGATCTTGTTGAGTAAAATCATTATTTTGCGATTGATTGGATAAAACTGAAAATGATTTCGAGGAAATCTCCACGACTTCCGTAATAATATCCATTTGAGTTATATTAACATTCGACCTGCTTTCCTTTACTTCCGTTGATATTTTGATAATTTTTGTTTGTATTCAGGCGCGAATTCTACTAAACACAAATATTAGCTTCATAGTATATATACTTATGTACTGTCAGTTCGAAGTACCAACACCTGAATGTAGACTTGAATTAAATGAACTGAATGGGTTTGATATTGGCATATTGGTTGAGATTAGATTTTCATTGAGAATACTAGGCTACTAAATGGAATCGAAAAGTAATAATTTTGTAGGATTCTACTGAAAATTCCAACCCTGCGTCGAATGCCTTGATAGTCCGTCTTGGATCTGCAACGCCGGTTGCATACTGGGCAACACAAATCATCCAGTGCTGGAGGAGATGGTTGAGTAAAATTAATTATTTGATAGTGCAGTTGATCTACTGGAACCACTCTGATTGGCCTCAGGATGTTTGATTGGATGTCTGGGTGGCGATGTTTGAGACGGTTATAAGCTCTAGCTGTAAACTTTGATTCATGCTCGCATTGTTCGAGATCGAATCAGATGTTTACTAGTGTGAGCTGATCTTTGAGGGTATGTTTGAGATGAGAGTTTAAATTCTGGCGTCGTTTTCTGTCTTGGCGTTTGAATTTAAATAGTGAACATTTTCAGTCCCATTTTCCCTATTCTTCAGGGCGTTCTCGTCTTTAATGTGCAATTTTTTGAATGGTTTTCGTGTTCACCACATTCTCACAGATTTTCACTCTCCATAGATTTAGATTTTGCAGATGTGTATTTCTAATGTTTTTTATTAATATTGAGGAGGAGTTGAGTTTGAAGCTCAGAGAAAGCAATTTTATGTGGAATGCAATCAGTAGATATTTGGTTATTTAGCCGTTAAAACGCAGATTTCTGGTTCGTATAAGCTTGTCTTTTATTAGCAAGATTACTTAATTTGGAGTCAAATATTTTCAATTGGTTCTGGCAATTGATCTTAGGCATCTAAGACAGAATTAAGTAATTCAGGAATTTGGAATTTTAAAGTCCAGTTCCTGGGAGAGTGAAGATGAATTCTAGCAGTTCATAGATTAGAATTTTTGTTTTCTGGCGCAAATTGGGAGGCTTCCATACTCGGTTTTAAAATTTGGTAAGAACTTGAACAGCAGCATTTTTTCATTTCTCATGTAATGTATCTAATGTACGAAATTTGACTATTTAAAGACGTCGACATTTGTGAGAGAGTGTTGTTCAGTTTTATGAGTTCTGCTGGCCAAAACATAATATCTGGTTCTTGAAGGCTGACGTTAACAACAAAATATTTTGTCGCATCTGTAGAGGCACTGACAATAGATTTTCAGGAGTCTTCGCATTGAGTGCAATATCATCGGCAATCCTAAGTTTGATGTTTGTCTCTTTTTTCCTATTTATTCTGGCCTGTACAGTGGCGTAGATAGCTTTTTGCAATGGGGGGATATGACTTAGTATAAAATTCCATGAGTTTTTCTTCTAAAGTTCTATTTTTGTTGAAAATGATGCTGTACAAAATAATCGCAAAATTTTCATTGATTATTATTTTTATATATTAAATTGAAAAAATTAAAATAAATTTAATTGAAAAAAAAGTATTATACTAAACTGGATATATATATCATTGAAAATCTTTATTAATTCATCAGCTGCGATTCCAATGTCACAATGAATTGCCAGAGCAGCCAAACCATTCAATAACAAAAAATTAAACAAACTAGAGTTTTTAATTTGCATTGAATTTTATATAGTCAGAAGGGTCATTGCAAACTCACTTCTGTTATCGTGCTCCTTGGAATCCTTTTTATTTGCTTCAAACGTAGATACCGGCAACGTAGCTTATATTCTGATCAACATATTGATATTCGGGAAAGAAATTTCTTCCAGATCTTTCAATGAATTTTCAGGCCTAACATCGCGTCCACGAATGAAATAGGAGGACAACAGGTGGGACAGTAAAAAACTTTTAATAAAACACGTCAGTTTGGATAAATTTCTCAGATTTTTTTGTCAGAATCTTTCATTCAAGTACCATAATTAAATTATATAACCTTTTGTTTAATAGAATTCAGTTGAAAAATATTAATACTAGTGACAAGAAGTGTCCTTAGTCTTGGCCGACTTTACAGTCATGAACCTAAAAATACTACATATGAGTTTTGACTCAAAATCGCTGTCCTGATGACAGGAATAAAAATCTTAATCTTGATCCTGGTATTCTCGGAGTATCATCCTGGGTCTCTTGTGTTTCCACGGTCTGTCTTCATCATATTCCCCAAGTCTGGTGACGAGGGGGTTCGGATTTGTTGGCAAGTCAGCATACATTTTGACTGCCGTCGCTCTGATGAACTCGATTACACTCGACATTTTCAAGTCTCGGTGAATCTGGGAGTTTTGGACGTACCAAGGAGTGTCCACGGCCAGCCTCAGGGATTTGGTCTGCACGATCTGAAGCTTGTTGATATGGCAATGAGCTGCGTATCCCCAACCTGGAGATGCGTAAGTCATTGCCGGTCCGATTATGGATTTGTATAGCCGGATCTCAGTGGCTATACTGAGCTTGCTCCGTCTGTTGATAAGGGCTCTGTTCTTGCAGTGGTCCACATGAGGCTTCCATGTTAGCCTTCGGTCGAGGATAACTCCTAGGTACTTCGCCTTGGTAACCCAAGGAATCGGTTGGCCATTCATCAGGATCTCGTCTTCTGGTTGCTGCCGTCGCTTAGAAAGGAACAGGGCAGTACTCATCTCCGGATTGGCAGTGATACACCAGTCCGCAAACCACTCGTTAACGTTGTCTGCGGCCTCCTGCAGTCTCTGCATCACCAAATAGGGCTGCCATGCTCTTGCCATGATTGCTGTGTCGTTAGCGTAAAGAGCAAGGGTAGTCCCCTGCGTCCTGGGCACATCTCGAGTGAAAAGGTTGGACAACATCGGTATAAATTGATTGAACACCATCACACAAAATTTTTGCAGACTCGACAAAATATTAAGGAGTAATTAAATTGACAATTGAAGCCAACAGTTAGACCTATTGTTCAAGAAGCTCATATTTTGATATTCTACATTAAACAATATTAGAAATATTAAATAATGTTCGAAATCTTATTTGAGCTCAAATCACGATCCTCGAATGTGAACAGGAAGTTTAATCGGTCACCAGGACCAAAAAACGTGTTTAACAGAGCTCAAATAGCAGAAATGGAAAATTTTATTCACCAAGGGAGAAGTCAGCCAAAACCTTCTCGAGCTTCTTCCCTTTCTAAATTTTATACTAAACTATTAAACAAAACTGCTCGAGCTTTAGATATAATAATACATTATTAAACAAAAAGTAGAGCAGTTTTGTTTATTAGTAGGTATAGTATACAATTTAGAAAGAGGAGAACTGCGAGGAGATTTTGGTTGACTTTTTCCTTCCGAAATAGAAATTTTCCATTATAGCCATTCGAACTTTTTTAAATACTTTTTTTTGCTCATAGTGACTGATTAAACTTACTAATAAAACATTGAATGAAATATGCTCAAAACTACTAATTACTTAACCTTAAATTAGAAGAACGATTGAATTTCTTGATTTATTATAATGTTAAAATTATGAGTGTTTTCTTTACATGTGCTCAATGTGTCCATAATTATAGCAAGCGTCCTTCTCGTGACTCATTGGACGGCCTGCTCGAAGCGCGGAAATTATACAATACTCAATTGCGCAGCCGTCACAAAAATATATCTAGATGATTTTCATGTAATTTCACATACATAATGGCAAAAGAGAAGCTACTGCTTAGTAAATTTCATGTATATTTGTATACGTAGATACTTAGACTTTTATTCAATTCAATTATAATTTTCGTAGACTCATGGGGGGATATATTGATCCTATTAATTCCCCTCCTATCTACACCACTGGGTCTATATATATATATATATATATATATATATATATATATATATATATATATATATATATATATATATATATATATATATATATATATATAAAATTTTCTTACTCTTTTTTTGAATATTAAAAAATATATATTTATATATATATTTATATATATATATATATATATATATATATATATATATATATATATATAATTATATATATATATATATATATATATATATATATATATTCATAAATATATACAATTTAGGGTTTTCAAAAAGAGCATGAAATTCTGAGTCGAAAATGTGAAACATACCGTATGCCTAAACCTAGCCATTTTATAGATATTTGATATTTTATAAAAAATTTGACAGGAGCAATGGCTTACAAAAACCGGTATAACTTTCTTCCTGTAAAATATACTCATTTGCTTCTTGTCACATGAAAAGAACAAAAGAAGAACTACGTTCTACAACTGAAATTAATTAAATAATATCATACCTAGTGTTCCGCTTTTCGCGTTACATTTCGTCAACTTCAAACCGCGAAAACTTGTTTAGGTCAAATGGAACCCCCTGTATTTTTTTACGTCAAGTTGTGTAAAATTGAATTCCCTTTTCTCTGATATTGACATTTTGAGGGTTAAGGTTACAACTTTCTGAAATATCTGTGATTTTATTAGAAATTCATGAATTGTTGTAATCATTTCATCAAAATAGCCAAGATTAGAAACAATCAGTCATTATCCTATGTCAAAAAATGCCAGCACGTTCAAATTATACACACAAAGACTTTTTAAATTTGTTCATTATTTATGGAGAATGTAATAAAGTAATATAAAGAACTTGCAGCACATTTGCTACTCGATATTCCAGAAACAGAAACCGTCACAAAACGCTGTAAAACGCATACTGAAAAATTTTAAAAATTATGGCTCTGTCAAGGCAAAAATTCGAACAAGAAAGCCTATTGTTGATGAAGAAAACATAGAAATAATCATTCTGGGATATTATCATGCATTTCCAAGGAGGTCATTAAGACAATTTAAAATATCTTTTCATTTCAATTCAATAAATACTCAAAATTCCGCCCGCGAACTTTGACACATTTTTCGCACCTTCGGATTAGTTCCTCATGGGTAGCTCGTCTAATTGAATCCTGTGATATGTTTCGAAAGGCATTTCTTACTCTCTGCATACAATCGTCAATGGTTGTTAATAAACTTTATTTTAATAGTTCCCCAAATAAAATAATCCAGAACTGACAAATCGGGCGAGCGAGGAGGCCATAAGAAAGGTCCATTATTGGCAATCCATTGATCATGAAAAAAGTCTTGTAAAGAATTATTAATGAAATATGCGTTATGTGGAGGAGCACCGTCGTGCTGATAAAAAATGTTTCTATATTCGGCGAGAGGTAAATTTTCTAAATAGTTATTATTCAAATTTTGTAAGATATTCAGATATCTTTCACCTAAAAAAAAAAAATTCACCTATACATATTAGCAGAAGAGAAAATTTAATTTACAGTTTAAATTTTCCTGATAAAATTGTAATGCCACCACTCCATCATTTCTTATGGCACAGTAAACATTGAACTGCCAACTCTTCTGAAAGTTTCGCTCTCTGAACATATGGAGATTTGAGTCACTCCAATAATGAGAATTGTGTCTATTAAAAAGTCCATTTTTGGTGAATTTTGCCTCATCTGTCCATTTAATATTTCGTAAATAAGAATCGTCACCCTCAGACCTTATCAAAATAAACTCACAAAAATTCTTCTTAGGAAATCTGTTTCCTTTAATTCTTGAACCATATGTAATAAAAACTGATGAAACCTATGTTTTAATAAGATTCTGTGAATTGAATCCTTGCATGGTCCCGATTCTAGAGCAGCTTGTCTTAATGACCTCCTTGGAAATGCATGAAAATATCCCAGAATGACTATTTCTATGTTTTCGTCATCAAGAATAAGCTGTTTTCTTTGAATTTCTGCAAAAAAAATAGGGTGTTCCATTTAACCTAAACAAGTTTTCGCGGTTTGAAGTTGACGAAATGTAACGCGGAAAACAGAACACTAGGTATGATATTATTGAATTAATTTCAGTTGTAGAACGTAGCACTTCTTGTGTTCTTTTCATGTGACAAGAAGCAAATGAGCTAATTTTAGAGTAAGAAAGTTATACCGGTTTCTGTAAGCCGTTGCACCTGTCAAATTTTCTATAAAATGTCAAATATCTCTAAAACGGCTAGGTTTAGGCATACGGTATATTTCACATTTTCGACTCAGAATTTTATGCTCTTTTTGAAAACCATAAAATATATAGGGTGCTCTATTTGAATTGAGCATTGTATTGACTTCCGGTATAAGCAGAAGTGCCAGCTGCTTGTAATTATTCTGGTTGGAGTGGCCACACTGACATTAGTAATCATTTAAATTTTCAAAATTTTTTGCTCCGTACTTTTTTCTATATCGATCGATTCAGTTCACGGTGCGACACCCTGTATATATATATATATATATATATCTATATATGAATATATATATATATATTCATATATAGATATATATATATATATATATATATATATATATATATATATATATATATATATATATATATATATATATACAGGGTGTCGCACCGTGAACTGAATCGATCAATATAGAACAAAGTACGGATATATTTATATATATATATATATATATTTATATATATATAAATATATATATATATATATATATATATATATATATATAAAAAAATATATAAATATATATATATATATATATATAAATATATATATAAATATATATATATATATATATATATATATATATATATATATATATATATATATATATATATATATATATATACAGTGGCGTAGATAGCTTTTTGCGATATGGAGGGGATATTACTTTGTGTAAAATTCCGTAAGTTTTTCGTCTGAAGTTTTATTTGTTGATAAAGATAATTTCTCATGTACAAAATAAGCAGAAAAAAAATTTTTAGGCTCAACATCGCCTTGACAAATGAAATATTTTTTCCACACTTTCAACTAACGAGAACAGGTGTGACAGTAAAAAATTATTTGATGAAACTTGTCAGTTTTGATGAATTCATCAGGTGCTTTATCAACTTCGTATAAAGCATGCTTGAAAAACACCGAAAATATTTTTAATATATTTAGTCTAGTCAAGGCGGCCTCGGTAGCCCAGCGGTGAGGTGTATCGCTTGTAAAAGGAGGATTGTGGGTTCGAGTCCCACCTTTCTCTTGAGTTTAGTGTATGTCCAGAATTTAGTGGTTCAAAAATCAATCTGTTGGGTAATGACTTAGATTCAAGCCCATGGGCCGTTCGTAACCGGCGTATAACTGTAGGTCCCTGGAGTTAATAAAAATAGTCAACAAATGCTTTTTTGTTCAACTTTTTTCAGCAGTTTCGGAAAAATAAAAGCAGAGTGTTATTTGATTTGGAGTAGCATGTAGATGTTTTTTGAAAAAATTAAAAATTCGCAAGCGAAAACTGTGAAAGTTATGAACCATATACCTACTGAAAAAATAGAATTGGTTTTTTGCCAATATGTCAAAAAATAATTGAGATTTTCTAAATCTATAGAAATATTCAAAAAGATGAAGACATTTCCGAAAAAAAAATTCAACTTTAGGAACTGTAGAATCTATATTCATTTCTCAGAGGGGTAAAAATACGGCTGAAAAGGGGTAACTTCGTTTGGGCAAGTCACGCCCATTTAGGAAACTTCAACAATAAACATTATTCAACCATATAAAATATGAAAAGTTACTAATGAACAATAATTTGGCGATAATAAAAATTTTTCTATTAGTTATGCAATAGTTAATTAGGTAACAATTTTTTGGTGCTTGAACATGAAAATTGTGATAACTTTTTAAGTAAAGATCTGAGATTTTTTCATTCTTGGAGCTATTAAAGTAAATCCCTGTTGAGAAAATGAAAACTTTCAATTTTTCAGATTTCAACTAACAATTTACGTAGTTTTGCAAAATCAAAATGAAATTATTTTATGAATGTAATGGTCCGTTTTTTATTATCGGAAGCTACATGGAAATGGTTGTTTTCAATGTTCATTTCCTATTGTTTAAAAATTTTTTATGAAAAAATGCGTTGTTTATAAGAGAATCAGGAAAAAAAAGTAATGATAAGAGTGTTTAATTTTGCAACTAAGTGAATTGTTAGTGAAAAACTAAAAAATCGAAGTGTTCGAAGGGGATCTTTCGAAACAAGCTCCAAGGAACGAAAAAATATGATATTTATAGTTTAACAGTTAACACACTTGCAATGTTCTTGTTCAAGAAGCAAAAAACTATTGCATAACTAATGAGCGAAAAAAGGGATAAAAATTTGTTGTCGCTGGATTATTGTTCATTTATCTATCCAGTTAGAACCTGAAATTTTTCATTACTTAATTTCCATATTTAAAATAGTTGAATAATGTTAATTGTTGAAGTGTCTCATATGGGCGTGACTTGCGCAAGCCAGATTACCTGTTTTCGGCTGTATTTTTACCCCACTGAAAAAATTATAAATATTTATCCTACAGTTCCGGAAGTTGAGAATTTCTTATAGGAAATTTCCTCTTCTTTTTGTATCTTTATTTAGATATCAAAATATCTATTACCTTTTGAGAGTCTTGAAAAAAAATCTGTTTTCTTTTTCTTTCGGTAAATTGTTTATCACTTTTACAATTTTCCCGAACGGAACTCAATTTCTTTCAAAAACTATCTACATGCTATTTGCTCATATTCTTCCGAAACTGATGAAAAAAGTTGAACACAAAAGCACTTGTAAACTAGACTGTGTTCTCATGATTAGTAAATCTTTCTCCAAGATTCATGATGTAGAAGTCCAGCCATCGCAAGAAAATTTTTCCTAACTCGACAATTTTTATCAACTTCAAAATATTATGGAGTAATTTAATTGTCGATGAAATCCAAAATTTAGTCCCATTTTTCAAAGAGCTCATATTTTGATACCTACTCTACATTAAAAAATATTTGAAATATTAAATATTGATTTAAAAAATTCTATGAGCAGCAGTCACGCTCCTCGAATGTAAACACCAAATTTAATCGGTCAGTAGGACCGAAAAACGTATTTGAAAGAGCTTAAATGGCTGAAGTGGAAAATTTTATGTACGAAGGAAGAAGTCAACCAAAACCTCATCGCACTTCTTCTCTTTCTAAATTTTATACTACATATACTATAGAACAAAACTCTTTTAGATATAATACTACACCATTAAACAAAAGCTCGAGCACTTTTGTTTAATAGCAAGTATAGTATAAAATTCAGAAAGAGAAGTGCGTGGAGATTTTGGTTGACTTCTTTCTTTCTTTCGAAATGAAAATTTTCTATTAGAGCCATTTGAACTTTTTGAATATGCTCAAAACTACTAGTTACTCTATGATGTTGAAATTGTGTCCATTCCTGATTGGTCGGCCTGTTCGAAGCGCGGAAATTATACAATACTCAATTGCACAGGCGTCACAAAAACATATCTAGGTGATTTTTTATAATTGCACATACATAATAGCAGAAGAGGTGCTAGTGCTTAGTAAATTTTATGTGAAGGTACTTAAATACGTACATAGATACGAAGATTTTTATTCAGTTCTATTATAATTAACGTAGGCTCATGGAGGGGATTGATCCCCTTGATCCCCTCCTATCTACGCCACTGTATATATATATATATATATATATATATATATATATATATAATATATAGATATTTATATCTATATAAAATATATATTATATATATATATATATATATATATATATATATATATATATATATATATATATAAATATATATATATATTATATATATATATATATATATATATATATATATATGACATATATATATATATATATATATATATATAAATTTTTATATATTTATATATATATATATATATATATATATTTATATATATATATATATATATATATATTTATATATATATATATATATATATATATATATATATATATATATATATATATATATATATATTTTTTGGATTGGTTGGGCCCAACAAAAAAAGTGTAAATTAATAAACATATTAAAACAATGGTTAAAAATAACAATTTACACATTTATTATAAAAAATAACGCATGACGCACGTTTCGGTGGAACTTCACCTTCTTCAGATGCTAATGGCAAACTGTTTGCAGTTTGCCATTAATTTATATATATATATATATATATATATATATATATATATATATATTCGAATTATTTTGTCTGTGCTGTATTTATCTGTAAATTCTCTGAACATAGCTCCTCTTGTTTTTTTTGTGACTGTGGCCGCCTTTAGTTTCTGATTGCGTGCTATTCAGTTCAATATTAGTAGACTGGTTTTCTCATATTATATGGCAAGATAACTCACAGAAACCTTACACGTAAGATACCTAGGTAATATGATTTCATATATAACATTTATAGATTTAAGTCTTAAGAAACACTCGTAATTTCGACAATGACTAGTATTACACCTATTCGAGAAAAAACTAAAGTTATAAACGTGATTCGTAGTTGATTAGAAATTTTCAAGATATCCGAAATAGGGGATTCGATTCGATAACCTCAGCCGATGTATTGAATATCATCAAAAAAATTAACCTGCAATGATTGTTGGTTAATTGGTTGCTGGATGAAGGACACCTGGCAGTTGAGAGGGCCGAGCCTACCAACACACTGCTTTGGGCTGGATTTCAGCTAGACGGGCGGTCAGGTACTAACCCACTCCTGATCAATCGGCTGTGTCGTACCGTCAGAGGTCCGGTAGGGTGAGCCTTTAGGGGGCGGTGGGGCGCTTTAGGGGACTGGGGATCTGATATAATGGTGGCCCCGTGGTCTCAGATCGTGTGCGTTTGTCGCACGACTCCCCCGAATGGGGCTCCGTGGCGGGTGAGGAGCCGGGTTAACGAAGAGACAAAGCTCGTAATGGATGAAAAAGAAGCCAAAAACAAAGAACCTTCCCAGCCTGAAGCAGACTGGACAAAAACCAAACCCCGTAGGGGTAAAAGAATCAGTGGGGCAGAGACCAAAAGGAGAAGAAAGGTACTCGAGGAGACAGAGCGCGCAGTCTCGACTGCCCACCCCTCTGGACGCACCACCTCACTTTTTGCCTCAACTTGCTGCAAAAAGGTCTTCAGGAGTGCCACCACCTAGAAAGGATTATCATCCTACTAGGAAGGATGAGCGTCCAAAGGCAGGGCCGACAGCACAGAGGAAGACTGTGAACCCGCAAGGTGTTCCACCTTCTTCATCCAAAAAACGCAACAGGTCAGGGACTTCCCAGGACTCTACTCCTTGCGACTCATAAAAAGATCAGGAAAGAGTCTGAACCGAGGCTTGCCGTCCCCACCTACAAGGAAGCGGCGTTAAGTCACCTTAGAGTTGCAATTATTGACAAGGAGAACCCCTATGGAAAAATTCCACAGGACAAAGAGGCCCTTGTCAAAAAAGCGATGACAGAGGAACTGGACCGAACCATCCTGTCCGCCTCTAGCAGCACAAAGAAGCCACCAACGTTCCGCTCATAGACATACTCTGGTGAAATCATCAGAGTTGTCTGTGATGACGAGAGCACACTGGCATGTCTGAAACAAGCGGTGGAATAACTGAGGCCTGTGGAAGGCGTCACCCTTGCCGTAGTGCAGGTTGACCGGCTTCCGAGGCTGACAAAGGCCACCCTCTGGATCCCCGTGGGGGCGGACAGAAACCCTGAAGAAAAGGAGGTTGTGACCCCAAAACCCGCTGGTCGGCGTCGAGAGATGGTGCCTCTTCCACTATGAGGCCAAAAAGGACCCGAGAGAACACCTACTCATCTGCGGCTTCGGAGATGGGGACATCAAAAAATTGAGGATGAGGAGGCTGATAATGAGCTACTTCTTCCAATTTTTTTTGATCAAAATAAAGCCTGAGGAGAGGACTGCTGAAATTCAGCAGCCTCTGATTACGGAAAGGGAGGAAAACAGAAGTATCCTCCTAAAAGAGCCGGAGGCTGGAGAGAGTGAGTCGTTACCTAAGGATGTCGCTATGACACCTGAAGGCGACGACGCCACCCCACCAACTCCCACTTTTAGCAACCCTGAGGTCACGGAAATGGAAGTGGCCTCCTCCACCTCCTCTATAACCGGGGAGGCAGAGGAAGAGACTAACTGAAACAACCGCACTGCATAGCAATGGCCAGAACACCGCTAAAGGTAAGAGTAGTCCAGTGCAATCTGCACCACGGCAGGGTGGCAACAGCTACACTGTGTCGCCGCCTGGACGTGGAGCAGGATACACTGGCACTTATCCAGGAACCTTGGATAGTTAGATCCAAAATATGTCTACTGAAGTAAGAAGACGGCACTACAACTGCTGATCTTCGCGAAAGCCTAGAGTTGCTTATGCAAACTCACTTTCCTAATTCCGAAGTCACAAAAGGGAAGGAATGGCCAACTGAAACTGAAATAGAACCTTCAGACTTGGAGTGGCAGCAAGCCAACCAAATAGTTACTGAAGACAGAATAGGCTAGGCAATACAGACCTTCTTACCCTTCAAATCACCAGGCATTGACGGCATTTACCCTGCCTTGCTACATCGGGGCCTGGGCGAATTAATGCCGCACCTGATGAGAATGTTCAGGACATGCTTCGCGCCAGTACATACCAGAGCCTTGGAGATAGGTGAGGGTGGTATTTATTCCTAAGACAGGTAGAATAGAGTACACCACACCCAAAGCATATCGACCAATTAGTCTGACTTCGTTTCTGCTTAAAACAATGGAGAGACTATGCGAACGATACCTAAGGGATGTTATTTTGAAAACACAACCACTGCATCCCAACCAACACGCATATACCCTATGCAAATTTACCGGCATAGCCCTCCATCTGGTTGCTCGTTGGATTGAGAAATTTTTGGACAACAAAAAGTCCACCCTGGGGGTATTCATAGACATCGAGGGTGCGTTTGAAAAAACCACCTTTCCCAAAATTGAATCCGCACTGGCAGTCAGAGGTGTTCCCCAGATTGTCAGGGGCTGGATCTCAAACATGCTCTCAAAAAGAGCTGTTAGAATCAGTGTAGACAACATCGTCGTCAGGGGAATGGTCACGAGAGGCTGCCCGCAGTGAGGTGTCCTATCTCCGCTGCTATGGAACCTAGTTCTTGACAGCCTCTTGCGCCGCCTCTGCGATGAAGAATTCTACTTAATCGCATACGCAGATGACTTAACGATACTGCTAAGTGGAAAATTCAAGGGAGTTCTTTGTGACATAATGCAGGGAGCCCTAATAATAATCGAAAGATGGTGTGAGGAGAAGTCTCTATCAATCAACCCCAGAAAGACGGAGATGGTTTTCTTCACAAAGAAAAGGAAACTGGGGCCATTAAAAGCACCTGTTCTCCTAAACACAGAATTAAGTTTCATGTCAGAGGTCAAATATCTGGTATTGACCTTCGACGCAAAACTCACTTGGAATCTTCACCTGGAGAGAAGACTAAAAAAGGCACACATCTCCTACGGACAGTGCCGCAGGATCATGGGGAAAACCTTGAGACTGAAACCCAGGGTGGTCATGTGGATATACACTGCCATCGTGAGATCGATGATAGCCTACGGAGCCGTCGTCTGGTGGCCTAAAAGCCAACAGGCAACAGCAAAGCTCAAGCTTGGGCAGATACAAAGGACCGCGTGTCTAAGTGTGACCGGAACTATGCGAACAACACCAACTAGGGCTATAGAGGTGAATGGTGATGCTATGCTTGCCACCTCTGGATATTTACCTACAAGAAGTGGCCTTGGCAACTATGGTAAGCCTTGAGACTACTGGTATAAAGCCAGAAGTAGGATATGGGGAAACTAGACATCGCCTGTCGCTCGAGGCTACTAACACGATGCCTGTGCTACAGGTTAATGCAGACAGCATTCCCCCGCGATTTGTTTTTGATAAACCCTACACAATACACACAAATAGTGGAAATGAGACCTCCGATGAAGGAACGATCAATATTTTCACGGACGGATCAAAAAGGAACATAACGAACAAAACTATTAAAATCTACACAGACAGTAGACAATCGTTACTGGTCCTGAAGAATCACCAAATAACTTCACAGTCTCTATGGGAATGCCATCAAGCACTTGCGGGTGCAGCCCATACAAACCAAATTATGGTGTGCTGGGTCAAAGGCCATTCGAGATGCAATGGCAACAAAAAAGCTGACGAATTGGCTAAGAAAGCAGCCGGCCTGAACATATTCGGTCCTGGCCTTCCAGCCTACTACCGCTGAGAGCAAAGTCACAAATGATGAAAGAGAACACCCATCAGAAATTCAAAATCCGATGGGATGAAACAACCACCTGCAGACTTGCCAGGGAACTTTTAAACTATCCCACTAAAGATGCAGCAATGATCTACCTGGCGATGCCCAGAGGAAAACTACGCAATGTCGTAGGAATTTTATCGGGATACTGCCAACTTCGGAAGCTCTTATTTAATATGGGATTAAGCGACACACCTCTCTGCAGAGGCTGTGAACAGGAAGACGAGACGGTACAACATGTTCTCTGTGAATGCCCCGCTATCTTGTCACTCCGAGAATCCATTCTGAGTGAAAGGTGGCCAAGTTTAGCCACCTTGAGGGAAATCCCCCTAGGTGCAATCACACTCTTTTTCAAACGACTGGGATGGTTGGGAGCCTAGGCTGGTGATGTTCCCGGGGAGGATGCACAAAGGGCCCAATGGGGCCTAAGTGCTGTGGTTTCGACTGCACTCCCAAAAATACATAATACAGAAATTGGTTATAGGGGTTATGGTTAGTTGAATGATATTCATAAAAATTTTGAATATATCATGTTATTGCAAATGGAAGAAATATATGTATATATAAATATATATATAAATATATATATATTTATATATATATATATATATATATATATATATATATATATATATATATATATATATATTATATATATATATATATATAAATATATATACATATATGTATATATACATATATATATATATATATATATATATATATATATATATATATATTTATATGTTTATATATATAATAAATATAATATATATATATATATATATATATATATATATATATATATATATATATATATATATAGATATATATATATATATATATATATATATATATACCGGGTGTCCACGGAAGGTGGCTTGCCCCTATAACTATCTTCTTTACGGAGATAATGAGATGAAATTTAAAAGATCTGTTTAATGCATGAAGCTGCATTTTTTGACAGGTAACTCAACTTCATGCAACTTCCGGTTTCACCGGAAGTGACATAAACTTCCGGTTTTTAAATTGGACACCTGGTATATTTTCTGCTTTTTTGTCTTCATATGACAATTAGAATGCAACCATGTATCATTTGTTTCTATTTATAATCGTTGTTTCATTTGTTTTTTCGAAAGAAATATTTATTCTAGAGGGCTATAGATGCGTTTACCGCTCTGGGACGTAGATTTGTGGGCGTGGATTCGGACTTATTTTGTTTCATTTGTGTTGGTCACAGGCTACTCGATGATTTCAAATGTTATTTTAATATCAATAAGATTCTTCATTTGAAGAAATTTCTAAGGTTATAGGATTTCAGGTTTTTATTGAAAGTTTTCTTTCAGCCTAATACCTAGAGTGCGGTATCAAATCAATCGTAATGAAATTATTTTTTCAACCCGACGAGCCACCATGTTGATGTTCGAAAAAAAAAGTAATAACAGTTTTGAGATTAAACATCACATAGCTGAACCATTTTTATCTAAAACAGTAAAGTTGTATTTTAACAAACATTTTAGGACCGATATTAGTTGTTTGAACGCATCCATAACCCTCTAGAATATAAATTTATTTCGAAAAAAAAATAAAAAAAACGTTACGAAAAGTAACAGATGATACATGGTTGTATTCTAAATGTCATATGGAGAAAAAAAACTTAAAATATACCAGGTGTCTCTTTTGAAAATCTAAAGTTTATGTCATTTTCAGTGAAACCAGAAGTTGCATGCAGTTGAGTTGCTTGTCAAAAAAATGCAGTTTTATGCATTGAAAAGATCCTCTAAATTTCAACTCATTATCTCCGAAAACGAAAAAGTTATAGGGGCGAGCCACCTTCCGTGGACACCCGGTATATACACACATA